>JADGIL010004161.1:0-15090 GCA_020352625.1 Cactoblastis cactorum | reverse complement strand
ACTTCCTCGCCCTCCCCATTTGGGATGGCTTTTTAAAGGCCGGCAATGCTTCTGTGACCTGGCGGGTATTGCAGGTGTCTGCGTCTATCTATGGGCGACGGTGATCACTTAACATCACGTGAACCGCCTGCAAGTTTGCCTCTTTCATAAAAATAAAATATATTAACTAGCGACTGCCCCGCAATTTCGCAAGCACTATACCCGTTCCCGTGGAAATTACGGGATAAAAATATCTCATAGCCTTCTTTGATGAATAACATAGGGGCAAGATAGCTATGAAATATAACTCCCGGTCCATGGCCCAATAAAAACATATATGTATGTATATTATTTTCAATAATTGAACTAGTAAGAAGAAAAGGTTAAACCAACAAAACAAAATACATTATAGCAATATTTTTTATTAGAATATAATGCTAAAATATCTTATAATTAATTATAGTTACATTCTTAAAGTATCTAATTCTATCAAACTTTGTTCATAATTATAGAATGTTATAATACAATGGTAAATTAAATATAATCAATATACACGGATCTCCCCTTATTCATAATTAATCGCTTAATGAGCCTATTTAAGTTAAATATGTGTTACCTTATCAAACCGAAATATTAGAGACAAACCAAGTTTTAACCTAAATAGGCAGATTAGTTAAACAGTTGTTAATATTTATGAGTAAGACAATTTGTAGCAAAATGGCGCCCGAGCATCCAGTGGTTCCCTCCATTCAAATTATTCAACTAAAAACCAATGTGGTAATCCAATTTTTAGCATAGTAAATATATGAATTGAATATAATATACAGACGTAATCTGTTTTTCATCAAATATTATATATATTTATTTGATAAAATTTGTTTAATATCATGAGTTGAATTTTTTCAGATCGTAAATTTAACAGATTCACAATAAAAAATTATTGTAATAACAATATTTTTGTTTTTAATTAAATAACTAACTCAAAAGAGGACCCACCAGCCTCATGAGGCAAAAAATGTAATGTCACACGAGATTGCTTTTCTAATTACAAAAAAATCGTGAAATAAAATTCTAAATTCAAAAGAGTGACATTCAATTTATTTATAATTTCGTTTAGAATTTAAGGTTTGTGAGTACAACGTTAACAAACATCTAAAAAAACATTTGTGGAAGTGATTTACATGTAGATGAAGACGCACACGAAATATGTTGTGCTTTTGTAAGCGTGTTACAAGTCTGATGTAAAACTGCTTACAACCATATGCGTCTTGCATGTGTTAATTTTACTTCGTACCCAAACATTCTACGACTTAAGTCACTTCTTACAAAATAACAAGCTTATTTGCGAACTTTGTACTTCTTAGTAACCAATTTATATATAACAAAGATACTTTATATTACATTTATGGGACCGGGCGACAATATGTGTGATCTAACTATGTAAATCTAATTATAATATACTTACTAATTTATATTGTTACATAATATACAGGCTTGAAAATACACAGGCTGCTATAATTCAATCCACTATGATACAAAACTGATACTAAAAAATCTCAATCATATGAATGAAAAAAATCTCTGCAATAAAATTAAACAGCTAATGTATTTACATTGTGTATACAAACCTAATAATAACTATGTACAGAAGATACATATCATATTATTAACTATATCATACAAATGTTTATATAAGTAAATAGTCAATTTTAATTAAAATTGTAGTTTCCTTTTACACAGCAGCAGACAGCAGTCTTTCTGCACTTTTAAATTGACAATAAATAAAAAATATGTCACCTATCGTGATCACCCTGCGCGGTACAAATCATAAATAGACAGACGTAATACAGAAACCATTATTGTCATTTATTCAAGGCAATAGATGTAGTCATGCAAACTGCACGTTCAGATAAAATTATAAATTCGTCGTCTGTTCTATTGACATGAAAAATAACGTAAAACAACAAAATCTACATCACAGAATTCCAAATTTTCTCATCATCACTCCGTTGTGATTTTTACAAATAAAAATAACTGCTCATTATAAGACTAGAATTTAACAATAAGAAAAGTTATTTTCACACCTCATGCTCGAGAAAGTCTAAATATATGTGCCGAAATGTCAAAGTAAAGCAAGACTTTATACCCTTGTGAGATAATATTGTATGGAAGTTACCAAGGGATTAATAATTTAACTCCGGAGTTTATTAAATCAGACGCTTTGGGGATTATTTGGGATATAATCTAATACTACTGAAAAATCAAAATGTAAATGATTATTTTGTAGTACTTTCTTTTTAGTGTTTCGCATAAGGTGTGAAAAGCAAAGTATTCATCTCTGGAGTAAAGGACTGCCGTAGTCTTGGGCTGATTGAATCCCTCGCTTCACTCAGAACTTTATAAAACTCCCTTGCTTCGCTCAGGAATCGACATGGTTCCTTCGCTACGCTCAGGATCCAACGCCCGTGACGTAAGAAAGTCCTAGGTGCAAAATCAACTATTATCAAATGCATGACCAAAAAAGAAGTTTATATCACGCTCTACGCAATAGGTACTCTTTTAGATATAATGCACTTATTATTATGGCTACCTATAAATTTAAGGCACAAAAGCAGGCTAGGATTTAATTTCTCTATAGTATAACTGTGTTCTTTTCTCGGAATAATGGCGACTAACGCCTTGGTCCGTGTACCCAATTATATAAATAAAATTATAACAACAACACAATATTTTCTATCTTGTTAAAACTTTCACAATAAGGTTATCCTGAATTTCGTATAAATTTAATGTAATTTCAGGTAAAAATGACTGCATACACCAATTTTTCCAATTAATAAAAAAAGCTTTTATCTATTTTAACAACTGTTAAAATAGATAAAAACTGTAACCGAAATGATCTTAATATAATACACATGTACGCACTTAGCAGAATCACAGCCCAATTGCAGTTAACAATTACATAAAGATGATAAAATATTTTAACATAATGAGCGCTCAGAATGAACACGATATAGACTGACAATTTGACAATCCAAAAAAATTCAAACTGTACAAATATATTTCGTTAATAACGTAAAAATGTGTACCTATTTATAAATAACACCTTTGCTCTGAGTGATGTTATAATAACATAACATTCAGACACCATTATGACACTAATCTATAATAGACTAAATATTAAAGTTCAGAACTCAATGGTTCACTTGCACTTCTTTCTCCTACGATATTTCTTCTTGTCTCATGGTTTTAACTTCCACGTTGCCGGCGAGTGGACCTCCACCTGAGGGGTGTTTAAGGTGGAAGGGCAAGGAGAAGCCGTCAGGCCCTCTTCTTGTACATTATCACCCTCCAATTCTGGCATATCTATGTCTTCAAAGTCTGGAATATTCCCTGTATACGAGATAAGCTGATTCTCTTCAACTGAAAGTCATCCAAGAAAATAAGTTAGGTAACAATGTACATTTGCATAAAATTAATTTTATTGGCAAGAATTGAATGATAATTCAACATACCTAATGTTGAATTATCATTATATGGTACAATCTTTTTTGTGTAGTAACCAGGAAAATATCACAGGTCCCACAACGATTTAATAGTGATATTTTCATGGCTAGGTTTTAGCTGATTTATACTATTGTTATATATATATATATATGAAGTAACCTATTTAGTGTCGCTTATTCACCTTACACTCCTCGCGCAAACAAACTAAAACCTAAATTAATGTAAACGCTAGATATTTTTTACAAAATCCAATAATGATTAATATTGAACTGTTTTGATGTGTAATCTAATCGTAAAATTTGGAAACCATAATGATTATCATTCATAATTTATGAAATGACAAACGATTCAAGGTATGTAATATATATAATATATGTATGTATATATGATTCAACAAATAACCAATACATCGTGAGAGCATCAAGTAAATAAGAGCACAAGTATAATATAAATCTAAGAATAACCTTTTTGGTGTACATCACACTAAATCTATAATGCAGTACATAACGTTTTCACTGTAAAAAATACTGTAAAAGCTACATATAAATTTATAGAAACACATTTTTTAAAGTGGTTAATATATTATTATTATATATTAAAACAAGGCAAATGGCATAGGGAACATGCACTCATATGATAACTAAACGAATAGTCAAAGTCAATAGCAAAACAGCAGTGACTCAGCCTACCTATGTGTTTTGTAAGCCTATTTAAAGCTTAACAACAAAAACAAATAGGTTGAGCGAATGGATTTGAAACAAAAACTTCTTTAAATTAATACATACATATAAGTATTAAATAATCACAAATTATGTATGTTTAACTAATCCCTATTATATAATCGACGAGTATGGACCGAAACATATTTTAAAGAATTTAACAATTCAATTAGTTATACCACGGTTCCTTCACACGAAATCAGTTAAAAGAAAATGAATTTATCAAAAATACTTCAATTTTCTGAAAATAGAAGGAGCCCGTGCAATAGCGGGATAACAAAAATAATCATCAAATTTCTTCAAATATATGTATGCCTTGCTTTAACGATGCCGAAATGTGCCTATAAGTATAGCTAAGCAAAAATAACTTTTGTACAATAAATAAAATAAAAGCATATTAAAAGCATAAAGATCTAAATCTTAATACATATACACATAAATACTTAATTATGTTGCTGCCAAAAGGAATATATTTAGAGTTGTAGTAACAATTTTTTCATATGCAAAGAAATAATATCAAATTCATGAAACATTTATTAATTATTACATTATTGACTATATAATAAATTCTGCAAACTAACAAGATTTTGATTTCAAAAATTAAAACTAATTAAATTATATTTTATTGTAAAATCTCAGCGCAAATTACAACTTGTGGTTGTTGAACAAAAAAGTAGATCACTAAAAATATAGTAAACGCTTTAGCTATGCAAAATTATCGATACAAAAAATAAAAATATGTAATAAAATGGTTCAATCTACTATTATATTGGTCCCGAATCCGCAATCATGCAGTTTACACAAAGCTAGTTAAACTACATTTAAATCGTGCAACTATTTTTGCTGTAAAATGGAATTAATACCATCATCATCATCATCATCCGTATACAGATCCTTGGCACGATTCCCGTCACTGCTAACATTTGATATTTCACCTTTCTGCTTCTTGGCTTTAATTAATAAAAAAACATACCACAATGAACTGACCATTGGCCACAAAAATGTTAAACACAGTACTTAATTAACGGATATATTTTATATGGTACATATTTTATTATATTATCCTATCAACGGCATATATAACATGTATAATTATCGAAAAAAAAGTTTATACACTAGGCCTATGAGACATATTATTATTTTTATCCTAAAAGTAAATGTAATAGTATTGTTTTAAAGGCTAATATGTTTTAAAATCTGTGGACAAATTAAAATACTATTACAAATACGTTTGAATATAGTCATTTATCACAACACGCTTCACTAACTGGTCACATGTCGCCTGCCACAGCAGTATGCCTCCAGGATTAAACCATAAATAACCCCAACCACCAAAAAAATAATCCAATGTCATGGTTTTATGACATAGACAAACATCTTGAAGATGTCTTGAAAGATGTGGTAGAAACAGGCTAGTTGGCGGGAGTCGCCTCGCTGTTACCAATCAGCCAATCAAAATCAATCATCGGATACTGTTTGGTTGTATCTACAATTAACATAAATGTGTAATTTAACTCAAAGCTTAATTATGTTACCGTTACAGGGCATTCACAATGAATGGAAGATGGCCGACAACTGAGTCGTTCGTTTTAAGACTGAGACTGCCGATGAAAATACAATTAGTACTTATTTTAATCTATTGACTATCCTATCAGTGTTAATGAAGACAGTTTTTGGAAAATGACGGATTGCTAACAAAACAAATAATGTAATTTTCTAATTTGTTATAAGTACCTACTCCGAAATGACAGATGGGATCTAGTGCATTGCTAATGGATACAAACGGAAGATATTGACTCACCACTGTTAGAAGGTTTTGCTCGATCATCCACGTTATAAGAAAGCCCATAAAAGGGATCGTCAGATCCAAATAACTGAAAAGAGGATAATAGGGTTTTATTTCATAATGTTAAAGTAGTATTTTAAATTCTAACTAGGTAGTTAAACATTATATTTATTTAAAAAAAAATCCTTTTCGCCGCTCTTCTATAAACAGAAGTAGTTGTATGAAATTTATGTTACCTAACCTGTTAAAGAAACCTATCTGGTGTTACTAAATCATTAGGGTTTTTTTATTATTATACTAATATATTTCGTGAATAAAAGCGAGTAATAAAATAAAATTTGAGTTATACAATGAATGATACAATAAAAATATCTATTATCTGAGATAAAATTTCATATTTTTGGTAACCATATAAATGTTAACCAAACATTTTACAATGAATTATTACATTTGTGGTGGGTTGGCAGGATGGTATGGCGAAGGACATCAAAGGTCCTAAGCTCGCATCAGCAGTCTATGGACAACAAAAAATTGAGTTAAGATTACATATCAATTTTTTATTAGCAATTTGTTTATTGACAAAAAATTACTTTCGATTAAATAAATCTATTAATAATACTATAAGAATTATTATGTATTAAATTGTAAACATTTGTTTTAACAAGAGTATCAATTTGATTACATCAAATTGTCTGAGTACTATAGTAGGCAGTTGTGTGTGTGCGTGGGAAAGAGCATTGGGCTTCACAAGGCAGCGCACGCTTCGTCTACACGTTGCCTGCAACGTGACCTAGCAAGGCAGCGCTGCCAACCGCACGGTAACAAACGTCAATGTTACCTCGCTGGCTCTATTGTATGTGTGCGTAACCAATCCACATCGGCGATATTAAAATAGTAGAACGCGGCAAGATTTGAACCAATTAATATTGACGTTTGTTAGGTGAATAAAGATTAGATAAACAAGTTGATATTTTATGTATAATACACAAATAAATAGGTACTCATTTGTCTCTTATTTATTTTAACCTTGGTTTGGCGCTACAAATACAAACTGAAGAGCACTGTACTTGATAATATAGATGCCAAAATCTTTCTTTTTTATGGTATAGTAAAGCCAAGTAATAAACGGTTCTGCTGGATGGTGAGTGATCACCGTTGTCCATGGGCAATGCTTGCGTTAAAATTTGTATACCTACCTGCTTAGGTTCATTGTTGTAGTCATGAACATGCTATAAAATTTTACATATATTATCAAAAATAAGGTTTGATTTGTTGCCATTATAAATCAAAAATATACGTATTTAATGCATAATTATACCGCACAGGTCCGTATATCCGCCTTGTGAATAGTCGGAAAGTAAATTAAATATTATTAAAAATAAAATACATACCCCCATCAATGTATTAGTGTCCAGAGAGTAAGAGTCACTTCGTAGAAGTTCCCTCAGGGATTCCAAATCAGACTGCATGGTGTCTAAATGATCATCAATGTCATTCCTGAAGAAATTGTATAATATAATAAAAAAACAAAACAGTTATTTGGGAACAGTAAAAATTGTTGTTATAAGTAATTGTTTGCATAAAAACATTATACGACAGCACAATTGCCAAAGTTAATTAAGACACAGGATCTATATACGATTTGTAATAAGTTAGAGTTTTGATATCACAACTGTTAGAATAGTATAGACAATAAATGCATCAAATATAGTGTTTGAGTATTTGTTGTAATGTGTGGTATTATATCCAACATAATAACAACATAGTTTCAATTACTGTACCTATTTCAAGATATTGTTACAGCACTAATCCAGATTTATTATCTATTATTATAATAATATCAAATTAGTTAAAACATATACCATTGTAATTAGTTATTGGTATTAGGTAAGTAAGAATGAATCTGAGCAAATAGGACTTTAAATATGCACATACTTCGGTTACAGTGATCCCTATAACAGAAATTTAAATAAATACTAATGTCTAATGCATTTTCTTGCTACCCATGACATAGATGAATTTTAAATAACAAAGTACAAATCAGTTTATCTCAAAGGCGCCAATATGTCGATAAAAAGACTTAAGTCTAATATAGATACTTATCGAAATATATGCAGCCAGAAACCAAAATGAATTATTGAACTACACTCAAACTTTCAATAAATATTTATAGTAGCACATTTTAAAGCTAATGTTATTCAGAATAAGTATCGTTTTGATACACATACTTGTTTTTATTTGGTGCTAAGAAAGAAGCAAGTTCCTCTCGACTTTTCACGTTGTTATCCCTCCTACTCCTGAATATCGAAATTACAATGAAATTAAACAATATAGGTACATTTTTAAACTACTAATTTTACTTTTTAATATATCCAACTGAAGGTAATAAATATATTATATTTTTATTAAAATATTCGAACAACTAAATGAACAACATTTAAAGTGACTTTTTTTTTCAATTTTATAGAAGTAAAATGATTAAATAAAAATGACTCAATTCTAATTGTTTCATACCTGACTTGAAGCCTATTCACATTTGTGTTATTGTTAACAGTAGCAATACTCCAATCAAGGCCATCTTGAAGTTCAGTCTTGATGTCTGCCAAATTCACAAAATTAGCATTATCTTTTGATGATTTCTTCGTTTTCTTAGATGGTGTTTTTCCATTTGATTTCTCCAGTTTGATCCCTCCTAACATTTTGTCTTTGAAGGAAGCTGATGAGCTAGGATTTGTATCTGTTACAATGTCATTTAATATGTTATGTACTGATATATCATCTGAAATTGGGACACCTGCATCACTTGCAGAGTCATCACTAGCAAATATTTCAGCTGGAAGCCTCAAATCAGCTGATGGATTCATAGTATTGAAATCGCTTGGAGTCATCAATGATTTGACATTCTGTATAACTGGAGATTTTATTATAGTGTTTTTAGTTTTAGGCTTTGATGTTCCGGGTGACACTACTACATATTTGATTGTTTCTGGGGATGCTGGAGAAGCAGCAGTGGGAGATGTTGTAACAGGTATAGTTTCTGCCGACAATGTGCCATTTGACTGTGTGATTGGAAAGAACTGTACTGTCCTAGCGGCTTCTGTAACATATTAATCATATTATAATAAACTTATTTTTATAAATGCAGCTGCTTTCCTACACCAAATGATATAATTGTGTAGGTGTCTACCTGATTCTGCATCATCTCCATCCTCCAAAGTAACTTGGTACTGTAAAATAGCTGGATCTACTGGGCTGTGCTCTGAAGCAATATTGGGATTCAATACTGGAACATCCATAGCGACATAGTCTTCGGGATCTATAGATTCTTGAGAGTTATCGTTATGTAAAATGTCATCATGAGCTAGTTCATGGATAGTAGGACCATCCTCCTGAAAAATAACAGGTACAACAATTAAATAATAATAATAATTAAGTAACAAGGACACACAATAGGTAATGTTATAAATGTGTAATGTAATGAAATAAATTTGAGCTTTAAATTTTACCTCCCTAGCACATAACAGACAATAAAATCCATTATTTTTATACAATAAAAAATAATATTTAATTACCAGGTTATCTTCAATAAAGTCTTCCATCAATGCTTCTTTTTCCAGTTTGACATTTTTCAATCTACCTGGATAGTTCCCATCTGTCCCTGAATCGTAGGCAGCATTATTTATCATAAGTTGGTAGGGTCTCTTGACACCAACATTATTGCTATTGGCCTGGGTAGGCCTTGCGGGCTGCACTAGAGACATCAAGAATTGGATGAGCTGAAATCAATTATATGAATCATTTTAAGCAAATGTCTTTTAAAATACACAAATAATTTGGACACTTACATTATTCACAATCTGTTGCTGTTTGATATGTTTCTGGCGGAGTATGGCTACCTCCCTCCACAGAGCCTCATTTTCTTGCTTCATAGCACTGAATTTAGCATCCAAGCTTTCCTGTTTGCCCTTCATTTGTTTTACATCTGCCAGCACTTTATTCATCAATTCTGGTTTTAATAAAATTTTCTCTCCACTTTCACTGCTCACTATAGACTTTGAATTTGCAATTTTTCTTTTTATATGTTCCAATAGATATGCATGCCCTCTCATAAAACAGGGATGTGAAAATTCTATTTCATCTTTTTCATAGCGCAATCCACCATTTTCCACAGACGTAATTTTATGGAAACCATACATATTTAATTGCCTGATGAAACTAGCCATATTATTGTGTTTGTAATATAAAGGCAACAATTCCCTGGCAAAATCTGCTTGATTTTTTATCACAAAAGTTTTTCCACCCTGAAATGCATATTGTGCAATTAAAAACTAATACTAATATGGTATTTATGTCAACGTAATCCAAAATGATTTTTTTAAGTGTTTTTATGGTGTTTGAGGTATATATTTTATAATGAATATGAATAATTAAGGTACATATGTACCAGTTTCAATTTAAAAATCAATTTAATCATATTTTTTTAAAGCAATGCTAATAAATAGTCAATACTTTAGTATATTGGTTAATTATCATCATATGTTGTATATGTACCTTACTCTATTTTGTATATCAATATTTAATTTTTTGGAATAACTTTAATAACTGTTGAATTAGATGATTTGATCTACACAACATATTCATAATATGGATATATGTATTGTTTTGTAACTAACTATAATTCCTTAATTTATAGGCATCTTAATTATAACAGTCCACTCATCAACACCACTAGCATACCAGCTTACTAGCATACTGAAATAGTAATTTTGATGAGTGAAAGTAAGGCAAAATGTTTTTAACGATTATCTATTAATAGAGATAGAAACAAGTAAAAAGTTTCAATATAACTTGAAATTAAAGTGACATCAATATAAAGAGAAGTAAAAGCATGGTACAAAACGTGACCGTAATGTATCTATTTATTTATCAACTCGCAGAGGCCCTGTCATATTGCAACATTTTAGGTTGTTTCCGTAACAAACCCTTTACAGAATATGTTCCATATATTAAAATAAAAACTCCTTCACATATTAGAGTAATTATAATATTAATTTTTCAGAAATTAATTTATATCAAAACAACAAATAGTTACCGGACTCCATGAAATCAAATGATTTGTCTCTGTATCATTTACTAATTTCCATAACTTCCCAAGGAAAGCTGGGACACTCGCGCCTATTTCTACCACCGAACGCATTTTAGATGTTTTTAGGTGTACTATTTATCCAATATGAAATGTGTAATATAACTAACTCGATCAAATTCGCAGAATTCATATAAACACAGTAGAACAAAACTGTTCACGAATCGCCATTTAATTACAAACACATACAAATGAAATGACACATTAATATACACACACCATGATAATGTAACCAATGCACACATTCACACATAAATCTTTTGATGCGTAACCATTGCGATTTTTTTAAAACGATACTTTGTACTGATCGATTCATTGAATCGATATTTCACCTTCTAAAATCAAGATTCGGTATTTTTCTGTTTGATACAAACATTAAATTATTTATAATTAGTTGAATGTACACAAAACACATGTAAAGAAATGAAAATTTTATGTGTAATTACTCAAAAAAAATGTTTTTTTGGCCTTTGCTTTGCTAATTGGTAGTTAGTTTTACAAATCGATTGTTATTCAAATAATCAACATGTGTTACTACTAAATCGATAATCGAATGCGAAAACGCACTATTTTCGATTCAGTTGATTGTATTTTATGCAATTATCATCCATCGCTAATTAATAAATGGGTTTGAATTTGTATTGAAAACATAGAAAAAAGCAAATCGGAAAGAGATCGATTTCAGCAAAAATCAATTTATTTAACCTCAATTTTTTGGGTGACGATTTATTAGAATTCGATGCAAATCATTTAAAAATCGATTTTTTGGAAAGAATCGCTATCCCTATTAGATAGTAGATATGAAACAATGTCACATAGTTACCTAGTTATACAATAGTTTGTCTTTAACGCACGTCAAGATAGTCGTGTCTTTGTCTAACGTACGCAAATCTCTACAAATAGAAAAGAGACAACATTATAAACAACAATTTTGTTATGTTGGCAGCCTTTGTCGTGACGTCCGACTTGAGCCGTGTCAGCCATTTGCCATAACTGTATTTATTATACTATAAATGTTTAATTTCGCTGCTATATTATCAGATTTTCAAGTGATTTCTCTAATTTGTGCTGAAATAACGTAAAAGACAGTTTAATAAATGCCTCGCAAGTTCAGTATAAAACATTGTGGTGCTACATTAAGCCTTAATGGGCCAAACTTAACATTTCACCGGTAAGCTTAAATAGCTTAGTGTTTTTAGTTGTATTCTATTATGAAGATATTGATAAAATAACAACAAAACGATAAACCATACGCATTATCTAAAGGATTGTATTACAAAAGTAGCATTTTAGTTTTAAGTAAACAATGGCTGTAGTGATGTGCGTTTGATCGGACGATCTATCGACATTTTCTGTCGTATATATTTTGTCGCATGCAATGTTTTAGACTATAAAATATTTTTGTAATTTCATTTTCAGACGGTCACAAAGAAGAAAAAAAATTGGTGAGAGGCCATTGAGAAGGAAAATTTAAGAACAGATTTAATAAGTATTTTTTGTCCTTTAGATTTTGATGAAAACTCACTTAACAGAATACTGGATAATAGAAAATTACTACAGAGATTTTGGGAGCGATTCTAGTGATCATGACTGGCATTCATAAATATTTGAATGAATTAATGAATGATATATTTATTTGCAATAAAGTACAGTGTATACAGATGGTAGAATTATCAAGAATGGAAAGCTACTTTAATCTATCTAGGCATGCGAAATCTTATAAAATAAGAAGAAAATTAAAGTTAAACTCTATCCAATTATATTAATTACAATTTTGTAATTTATCATTTAAATATTCTGTTACTGAGTAATAACATTTATCAGTGAGAACATTTCTAAGATTAATCTAAAATTTTTATGTCATTTGGTAATTTATTAAAGATATGAACCGCCATCGGACCAATTGTAGCCTGGGTCTGGTTACAGTGGTTACTATAACTACTCTACAAGGGGGTGACACTCCCTTAGAACTATCTGTTTGAAAGAAACTAGCGTCTTCTCTAGTTCTTAACTTTTACTAGTAGGTCATTGATTGTCACTAGATGTCACGCTACAAGTATTTATTATTTCTAATTTGATAAAAAAATATATAAGATGAAATAGAAAATAATATTTAAAGTGAATAAGAACTGGAATAATTCTCATGCTTAAATACATATAATTCATAATTTATATTACTTGTTTCCATTTTTTAGTCTGGCATAATAACTTTAAAACTATTCATTGTAATATTATGAAAATAATATATTTAACATCCCTGTAATAAATAAGCCCATTCATTTGATATATGATACAGTTTGCAAACCTTTTATTTTAAATTTCGTTTTGGGCCCCCCAATAGTTATATTAAATACACCATACACTTCTCATTATATTTCCCGTAGCTAAAAAACAATATTTGTATTTTTTTCAAATTTCTGGCCTCAATAGTTTCGGAGTTTGGCGGGGGGGGGCTGGTGGTCAATTTATATATACGATATATTATAAAAAAAATATATTTAACATCCCTGTAATAAGGCCTTTGATCTATAACACAATAGAGTTTGCCAAATTTAATCTTTTAATTTCTGTTTCGATCCCCATAAGTCACTCCTTAGTTAAAAATTCCGTCCTTTACGTTTTACGCTTCTTTGGGTCACAGAAAAGCATATTGTTACCAAATAACAATTAATTTAGTCCATAATTTAAGAGAAAATCTGATGTGACAGACGGACGGACAGACAGACGCACGAGTGATCCCATAAGGGTTCCGTTTTTGATTGTTTTGTACGGAACCCTAAAAATGGCCTTTCTCTTGGAAAGTTTTTATTTTGTTTATTTTCTATTGCAAAGATTAAAGTAACAATATAATTGAAGTGTGTTGCTTGTTTTACTACAATTGTGATTTTCCACCAAAGTCGAGTTGATCGTGCTCAGTTAGTTGTGGTGATTGTCAGATATCCCATTCTGCATTTACATTTTGTCTTATAGCTTTGTATTTGGATGTGAAGTAAATAAATATGCTAGAATCATTTGGATGTGAAGTAAATAAATATGCTAGAATCAAATAGTTTTATTTTCGTAACATACGACATTCACCATCAGTTTCGTTGAGTTCTTTAAAATACCTAATACAAAAAGTAAAGTAAAAATTATATAAATTATTTAATGGGACTATAAGGTAGAATTATATGGTCTATCTCAATATTTATTACTTTACTCTTTGTATTAGGCACATATGCCAGCCAGCGATTCCGATGCCTACGTATGTAAACATATAGGTAGGTATGTATAGAATTAGTTCTGGTTCATAAATACAGATGGCGCCAAGTCCGCATCAAATCTGTAATCAAAATATCTCGCGAGTGGCATCTCTTTTTCCCTATGTATTACTTTATTCTTTGAGTAAAATAACATACAGGGAAAAAGTTTCTTATAATAGAAATAAAACAAAAATATAATAAGATGAACTTTTAAATACATCTGTATATAATCAATTATAATCTTGTTAAACTATGTACAGGAAAAGTATGAAAGAAAAATCAGTTTAAAATGCAAAACGCAAAATAATAAATCATTAAAAAAACGAACTCGTTGTGTAAACCGAAACCTTTTAAAATATATTAGGCCACTGTCGTTGTGGAATAGATTGTTTCAAAATAGACGTTTTGTATAACGTTATGAGAAGGCCGGCAACGTTTTGATATGTTATTTATAAAAAGCTTAACGACACATAGCTAGTGTTGCTATGTAGTGATAATTTGTATTGCATGACCGCTTTCCAGTTGCCAGACTAAAAAAAGGAACAAAATAGAATTAATTATGAATAATATGTATTAAACATAAGAAGTATTCTAGTTCTTATTCACTTTAAATATCATTTTTTATTTCATTTTATATATTTTTTTTGTCACGCTAACCGTGATTGCTGTTCAGTACAGCCATCTTACATTTTACACAAAAAGCATGCGGCAGAGGTG
>JADGIL010004149.1:277-10785 GCA_020352625.1 Cactoblastis cactorum | reverse complement strand
ACAATTATACCACTATGGCGATGAGGTGTGAATCAAGACCAATTCTTCTCCTACAACGACAGACTACAGCTGATTAAGCACATTGTCTATACATGTAGAAGCTACTGATCTGGGGTGTTAATTCTAAAAAAGCATTTAGCCACATCGTAAAGACGCTAGCTCATCGACACGCGCATTATTGCCCGATCTAACCTACGCACAAATGAAGTCAGAGGCCACCAAGTCCAATCTCAAGACTTGCCAGATAGCAATAAAGCGAAGCATGGCCGTAAGATGGAAAAATCGAGTTAGAACACGACACTTCGCTTCACCGCGGGTGTTATTGATGTGAACCAGCGTAGCCAATGATATGGGGTGAAAATTCACACTTTCAAGTCCCGCGTCATCAATTCGATGCTCTTTTTAATCTATAAAATAAATACGCTTCCGGGCATAAATCGTAACAAATACAGATAATTTACTTAACAGTGATGTTGCCAATTTTATTTTCATTTCATTAATAACCTCACCTTTCCATTCAATAATTCATGTAATGTTAATGTTACGTACATTTATATTAGTAGATGTTATTAAAAATGGTAACATGAATCGTGTGGTCTCCCTTCTCCCCATACAACCACCCCTCACCTCCACTGATGTTATTTCAGATCCGATGTTTACCAAAAATTCAATTCTATATATATTTAGTAAAATCTTATAACCTGATAATGTTAATTCCAATTGCCATAATCTACTACCTCATTATTCTCTTGAATTGATTCATGTACGTTCGAATACGTGATGGAACATTGTGGTTGGAAACTCTCTCACTCACTGAACGAAGCGCAGAAGTTCTCACGCAGAGATCGTATGCATACGAACCTACCAGTTGAATATTTAGTTTGACCATGAATCAAGTAATCTATTATCACTACATACGACCATTCTTTTTCTTTAAATATATCCCCGTCTATCAGTTTATAGCTGTTTAATATAATTGCGTTCACATCAGTAGGTAAATATAAGAATTAAGCGTGTCAAGACTTCTGGTTGGACTTAAATGGACCGATAATAGAGCAGTTATGATATTGGCTGCAGAGAGGAGGCTAGACGGACAATAATACCACTATGGCGATGAGGTGTAAATCAAGACCAATTATTCTCCTACAGCGTCAGACAACAGCAGATTAAGCACATTGTCAGTACATATAGAAGCTACTGATCTGGGATATTAATTATAGAAAAGCATTTAGCCACATCGTAAAGACGCTTGCTCATCGACACGAGCATTATTACTCAATATAACCTACACACAAATGAAGTCAGAGGCCACCAAGTCCAATCCCAAAACTTGCCAGATAGCAATAAAGCGAAGTAAGTAAGATGAGAAATCTAATTTTGTTAGATGTTACAAATTTACTCGGGATGTTATGTGCGCCAGAGCCTCGTCTGTTATTCAGCAGGGTGTACCACGGGCAGGTGAGGTTGGCTTGGATTCATGATGGTAAGATCTTCGTCGGAACCCCTTACTACCCCGATGTCGATAGTGCGACACAACAAAATTGGGCAATAAATGAAAATATAATATTTTATTGTTAATCGATTACATCAGAAGGTAAACATAAAAATGAAGTATGCTAAGGCTTAAGATTGTATTTAAATAGGTCGATATCAAATAAGTGTTAATATTAGCAGCAAAGAGGAGGCTAGACAGACAAGAAAAACACCACGGCGATGGGGTGTGAATCAAGACCAATTCTTCTCCTACAGCATTAAACAACAGCAGACTAACTACATTGTCAATGAATGTAGAAGCTACTGACCTACACTGATCATAAAAAAGCATTTCATTACATTGTTAAGAGCAAGCTCATCGACATATGTACTACGTATAATACCCGATATCACCTACCAACTCCCAAATCTGATTAGAGGCCATCAAATCCATTCTCAAAACTAGCCAGATATCAATAAAGCGAAGTACGGCCGTAAGATGGGGAATCAGGGTAGAACAAGACATTTCGCTTCATTGCGGTTGTTGTTGATGGGATGCAGCATGGCTAAGGGTGTGGATTGAACATTTCAAATCCTGCATAATCAATTCGATGCCATATTTAATCCATAAGACAAAAACAGCCTTCAGACAGAAACTGTCACAAGAACACATAATTTACTTAACTGTGATGTTGCCAATTCTATTATTCCGTTAATAACCTCACTTTTCTATTCAATAAAATTCATGTTATGTTGATGTTAATTATATTTATGTCACCACAGAATTTCAACCGCTTTCCGAAGGTAGAACGACAAAATACAAATGGAAAAATCTTTAAAAAAAGATAAATGTTTTGGGGCACAGTATAAACCGTTCCACTTTTCTATTATTATGGAATTATTCCAAAAAATTAAAAAAGTTATGGCGACTAAATAAACTGAGGTAAATCTGAAAAAAGTTATTGGAGATAATAATAAAAGATTTCAATTTATTTCCACAATTTGTTAGATGTTACATGTTACCTTGGGATGTTAGCTTCGCCAGAGCCTCGTCTGTTAAACAACACGTTGTCTCAGATTAGCTTGGATTCCTGATGGCGAGATGCTAGGCGAAACCCTTTACTACCCCGATGTCGATAGTGCGACATTATTTTATAGAAATTTGGATATAAGTAAAAATATATAGAATACCGAAAATTGGAGAATTATAACAGCAGCCTGAAAATTTGTAACCGATCTTTGGATCTCAAATATGCGTTAGAAGATTGTAAAATTCATTATTGACAGATCATCTTATTCTGAGAAAAGAAATTTCTCTTTGAATTTGATGTCATTGTGAGAAAAGTTATATAAGAAATTACAAGTCCAACACCAGAGTTATGATAGTATATTATGCACCTAGGAAGTAAAGGACTGTCTTACGTCACGGGCATTGGATTCTGAGCGTAGCGAAGGACTCTATGCTGACCAGATAACATATCCCTCGCATCGTTCATGAGTCATATAGAGTCCTGAGTGAAGCGAGGGATCAGCCCAAGACTACGACAGTCCTTTACTCTAGAGGTGAATTCTCTATTTTTCACACCTTTTGCGAGGCAATAAAAAAAAGTGCTAGAAAAAGATATTAACCTTTTGATTTATCTGGTAGTAGATTATTAATAATCCCTAAAGCGTTTATTTAATAAACTCCGGAGTGAAATGCACCACTTGATAAAATGTTTGTAACAGTTCAAGTAAAAATATTTGAAAGTTTTAAATTGTTAGTTTATTCTTCTTCAGAATGACGCCATTTTCTGTTTTTTTTTTGTTCTCATTATGGTGGCCAGTTCAAATAAATGTTCGATTTAAGAATAATTTGCAATGGCTGCATGCTAAGAGTGTACATACGAATTTAAACGTTCCAAATTCAAGTCATATTAAACTCTAGGGATCTTTCATACAATATTATCTCCCAAGGTTATAAAGACTTGCTTTACTTAGACATTTCGTGACATATAATTAGACTTTGCCGAGCATGAGGTGTGAAAAAATTGTTTCACATTTTATTAATTGATTGAAATAAAATTAGAAATATAATAAATTAATAAATAAATGGTATTTAACATATTTAAGGGCGAAACTTAATTTACAAAAGGACTAAGGACTAACACTGCTTTCGGGATACCCGGTCTCCGAATCGGAGCTGTCATCTAGACGAGGGAAGAATATATTGATTTGATTGCAGACACGTGGAGGTTCCTCCCCTAGGCTATAACGGCTATCCGAATTAAGTTCAGCCTCAGTATTAAACCGGGAATCTTGAGGTTGAGGTTGAGGCTGCCCGCCTTCATCGCCCATTGCGTTCGACGGTCCTGCAAGCTGTGAGTCTCTAGTAACATAAACACTACTTTCAGGTACATACCTGGCTCTGCCAACAACTCTCAACAATTCTCTTTCTGCCCATTCTCTTTGTCCAGGTGGTATATTCCGAAGTGACTCGATTATGAATACGAAGAAGCCATCTGACAAGCAGTCAATATTTTCTTCTCTCTCAGGTCGGTCTGGACTCCCCGATAATTCTTGCTCGCTGGGGTTTTCATAAAGCCTACACAAAATTAAAACGTTTATAAGAAAAAGTGCGGAACCTCTTCAAAGTGTTGTAACATATGGTTTATGATGGTTTTGATAGATGCAGTGTTAATGACATTATATATAAAATGAAAGGTCTCTGGTTCGAATCCCGGTAAGTTCAGGTATCTTTTGGGATTGGTTTGTCTCAGATATTTATTTAATTTTTCTGTGATTTAGTATTCCGTAACATAAGTCTCGAACTATAAGAAAACGGTACGTACCTGGCTCGTGTTAACACTTTTAAGATTTCTTCCTCTGTCCAGTTCCTCTGATGCTGCGGAAGATCCCTGAGCGAATCGTTGACCAATGTGACGAAACCATCAATCAGACTGTCTCGACTGTCTTGTGAGTCTCCAAGTAGGCTATCATCCTCAATTAATAATTGCGTCTCGTCTTCGGTACTCTCCTCTGAACTCTCCTCGGTACTCTCGTCTGCCCCTCTCCGCTGACGATTCTGACCGTGAACAACGATTATCAGATTTGGGGTGTTGTCCGTTGGTTGGTACGCCATTTTTTTCACGTTGTTTTGTTTAAATCTCACCTAAATAACTGTAACAAGGATAAGACAGAAATTATTTTTTGTTATATTATTTATATTCGATTCTCTTGAAGTCAAAACCAAGAAAAAAAATATATAAAGAAGAGGTAGCAAAGGATTATCAGACATACAGCATAGGACAGGGGAGAATGTGACATGGGGCTTTGGAATTGCTCAATTGGTGATCGGTGTTCAAGATTCAGGATTCGAAATCCAGGTTGGGGATCCAGGGTCGGTGTTTGAAGTATGGGTCCAGGGGCGTAGTACGTGGGGCTTAAGCGAGAAGTCGAAGCAGAGAGTGGTGAACGGGGAGCTGTGAGTGGTGAGGGGGAACGGGGAGCGGGGAGAGGCAAGCGGAAAGCGGTAAACGGAAAGTGAGGAGCGCGGTGTGGGGTGCGTAACGTTGGGTGAAGGGCGCGGGACGCGGGACGTGATGTGCACGGGGTTCAGGGTGCTGAGCAGGGAGCGGAGTACGGGATACCTTTCATGAGGCGTGGAGTATTCAAAAAACCCCAAGATTCACTAAAAACTCACGGGTAAAATCGCGGCGCGTAATTCGATTTAAATAACATATGTAGGTACATAAATTAATAAAAGTAAGATGTTATTTAACTAAAAAGTTACGTACATAAATTAGTAAAAGATAAATCTCAGTTAACTAAGAAACTAGTTATTTCCAGAAAAAGTCCCGGTTTCTGAGTAAAGTCGCAAAACACTATTGTCAGTAATTTAAAGTCAATGTATTGGCAAGTGCAATTGCATCTGCGCAAGGCAATCCCCGGGATTGGGCGGAGCAGGATTCAGGATTTGAAATCCTGGTTGGGACTCGATAATCGGGGTTTGGAGTATGGGTCCCGGGACGTAGTACGTGGGGCTTAAGGGCACAGGTAAGCGAGAAGTCGAAGCAGAAAGCGGGGTGTGGAGAACGGGGAGCTGTGAGTAGTGAGCGGTAAGCGGTGTGCGGGCAGCGGGGAGCGGTGTGCGGGCAGCGGTGTGCGGGCAGCGGGGAGCGGGCAGCGGGGAGCAGGGAGCGAGGAGCGGGGAGCGGGGAGCGGGGAGCGGGAAGCGGGAAGCGGGAAGCGGGAAGCGAGAAGCCGGAAGCGGGAAGCGGCAAGCGGGGAGCGGGAAGCGGTAAACGGGAAGTGGAGAGCGGGGTGCGGGGTGCGTGACGTTGGATGAAGGGCGTGGGGTGCGCGGTGCGCAGGATTCAGGGTGCTGAGCGCGACGCGGGGTGCGTGGCGTGGTGCGCGGCGTACCTTTCATGGGGCGTGGGTTATCCAAAAACCCAAGATTCACTAAAAAGTCACGGGAAAAATCGCGACGCGTTACTAGTTTTAATTAACATAGGTACATAAATTAAAAAAATGTAGATGTTATTTTACTAAAAAGTTACGTACATAAATTAGTAAAAGTTATATGTCAGTTAACTAAGAAACTAGTTATTTTGAAATGAAACAAATTTAACGGATTTTATCGCGGTTTAATCACTACACACAAAGGATACTGTTTTAAGTTTTCTATGTGTAACTATTTATTGAGCTCCGACGTTTCGGATACTTTTCAGCATCCACCACCACCACCCTATCTCAGTCTTCCGTGAAGATGGATGCTAAAAAGTATCCGAAACGTCGGAGCCCAATAAATAGTTACACGTAGAAAACTAAAAACAGTTAAATTCCTTTGTATGTAGTGATTAAACCGCGATAAAATCCGTTAAATTTGTTTCATTTCAATGTCTAATATTCGCGTAAACTTAAGAAACTAGTTATTTCCAGAAAAGTCCCGGTTCCTGTCGGTTAAAGTCGGAAAACGCTAGTGTGAGAAACGTAAAATCAATGTACTATGCAAGTGCAATTGCATCTGCGCAAGGCAATACCCGGGATTGGGCGGGGCACTATCGATCGCGCTTGCAACGCAACAATAAAAAATTCTTGACACATTAAATGACAAAAACCACCGAAATTGGAGAGAACCATTCTAAAAAGACATTCCTACATTTCGTCACGATAAACAAACGACAAAACAAATATTAAAATCACATACGAAAATGTTAATAAAGAGAAGAATTGCTATACCAAACGCAACAGTCGAATTCCATCCAAATATTAAATCACTTGAAACTCCAAAATATGTAAATGACGAATTAAAAAAGTAAATTACGATTTTCGCGTGACCCAATTAAATGCTCTAAGGACCCCAAGAAGTAAGATACGAATTTAAGTTAACAAAATTATGTTTACAAATAATATATTTACAAAGATATATTATTAATCGTTATCTATGCCTTTCTTCTCTTTTACGAAGTCAAATTAACTGTTAAAATTGTAAACTACCAGAAGCGGCGTATCTCAAGATATTAACAGGGTCATTATAAAGATAATTGTCGCAAGTGCGTAATTATTTTAGGGAATAAAATATTGAATTATAATAAATACCCATAATTGCAATAAATACTATATAATAATAAAATAATATTAAAAAATTATAATAAAATTTAAAATGAAAAATACACAAATTTAGTAAACCCCAAACTAAATTTAAAACTATATTATCGGATAGTAACTTTACTTATATATTTAATAATAATCATAATATATAAAAATAACACATACATAAATACTATGAATAAGAAAAATATTAATAATGAAATATCACACAGTCCTAGTAAGCCCCAAACTAAATTTAAAACTATGTAATAGATTATTTACATATATATTTTATATAAATCATAATATATAAAAATAATTTCCTACGACCCAGATCAATCAGGAAAAAGGACCATTGTCTTTAATGACCTGACCGGGGATCGAACCCGGGATCTTTTAGTATAGTAGTGACCAATGCGTCAACGCGGCCATCAAATAACATGTTACTAGCAAATAAAATAAAAGAAGTTGCATAAAAATATTATGAAAGAAAAAAAAAGAAATTATTTTATGAGGGTATAAAAAAAATAAGAAATAGGAATTAAAAAGCTGTAGAGAAAAATCACAGACAAGGAATAGAATATTTACCTCGTCCTTAGATGAACAGCTTGGACAAGAAACTTTTAATCAACTGCGTTAGAAATATGCACTATTATTTTAAACAAATATTTGAATTTAAAAAACTAGTTTAATATTTTTTATGACTTAGGAGAGCAATGGGATATATGCGACCCGTACTGGAGACTGCCACGGAATGAGTTATGTCCTAACCTGGGTCCTAGTTTTCCTTGCAGGCTTGCTATCCCACTCAGCCAAATCTAGCCATCTCAACTGACTGAGTCTGGACAGTGACGTCTGTGGAGCAATGATTGCATAAAAAAATTATGATGACTTTTTTTTCTTTTTATTGTACTTTATAATGCAACTACATTATAAAGTATTATAGAAGTTTTATAAAAGTATAATCTGGTTTTGGGTATTTTATAAAGCTCGACTATAACACGATTTTATTCATATTTTACCAATTCAACACAGTTCAATTAATATATAAATACATATATGTATGTACAAAATTGACAGAATTAAAAACTAACTTAATTAATTGATAAAGTATAATTATACCAAGAAATAACACTCTACGAGTGTGCCAAAATTATTCTAGATCGATCCAACCAAGGATTGAGCCGATGACCTCCTTGGCGCAACAAGTTGTTTGGTTTTCGTTGTCCCGACTATTTACATGACAAAGGAGCTAATCTTGATTCGGTAATTTTGAAACTTACTTTATTAACTTTAAAATTGTTTTTAATTTTTCTTTTCCAGTTTTCTTTATGTACTCTTCTGTAAATTTGTTTACGAAATTAATCTATTATCTTTGTTCAAAGAACTTGTTGAATTCAAAATTTAAATTTATGCGAAACTACTCCATAGCACTTCTAACATGATGACTTAATTTAACGTCCAATCAGAATGCAACACACTGCTGTATCGATTGCTCCCGGGACCTCTGATGCACCCGCTCCTACCCTTTGGAGGAGGGGAATAGGGGTAGTGAGCCTAGATTAAAACCTATTTCAATAAATGGGTAGGTACATAAATAAAAATATATATGTCCACACGATTTTTTAATTCTGAAATAATTTTGGAAATTCGTCGTTCCCAAAATTAAAAAGAAAGTTTCATTGTATATTTATAATTCAGTTTTATTTATACTTAAGAGTATAATGTAAAAAAAGCACATCAGTTAGACGATCTATCTTGTCATAATTTGGCGGGAAAGTACCAAAAAATATAGGCATTCCTGTCATCAGTACGTCATTCGTTATTGATGAAACTTTAAAGTACATTATTGCTACATCAGGTACAATTCTTAAAACATATACGTATTACATATATTTATTTAGAAATAGACCTTCATAGGCACTTTTTCACGTCACCAATTAATAAACATTTAAATCTCATTCAAGCTATAGACTACCAGCAATTGTCTCTTAATATACCTTTTTTTTATCAACAAAAATAATCTCATGTACCTATAAGTATTATAATAAATTTCAGTTAGTTCATGAATTGTCGATATGTTGCTCAAATATAAAAATTTCTTTGTTTCTGAACCTGATGACTATATTTTAAGTTAATTACTTATATTTCAAGAAAATACTCGGTATTTATCTACTAACTACAACTTAGGTAAGTATAAAATTGTACAATAAAATCATAAATCACTCAAATTAAATGATAATAATTAACATTACAATCATATTAAAATCTATAATAAAATATTTGGTCGTTGGACGTTTTACTTAGTTGCGTGCAGTACTCGGCCTGGTTTTACATACAGTTTATGTACAAATGCACATAGATCGGGATGTACCGTGGGATGAGGGGGTGCAAGGACCCCCTCTTTTACCCCCTAGACCCATGAGGGTGTTTTTCCCCCTTCGATAGCGTCCTCCTCACCCAATCGAAATTAAATAAGCTAGCACTGTAATATAACAGTAACGATATTATATTTATTCTTTATGGAGTAGACAGAGTCTGACTGAAATGGTGTTAGTCCATCGCCTTTTGAAACTACTTTAAAAAGCCTTCTCCCTTAATTACCTTTTACGATCTGTAGGATAGGTAGTTTTTGTGTGATGCGCCTACAAACATACAGACAGACAGACGCAGATTCTAAAAACAATCGTTTTAGCTTCTACAGGTCCTATAAAGAGACCCTATACACGTTTTTCTTAAATATATACCATGTACAGACATAGCTCAGATTCAATTTTATTATATGTATAAATAATTTATGCTTATAATTACGGGATATTATTTTTACACGTGTGTGTAATGTTGGGCAAATGCTGAGTTGAGACTAGCAACGCATCGAGAAGTCTTTGGTTCATTTCTTGATCATACCTTTACGGTTTATGTATAAATTTTATTATAAGGTAGTTTTTTAAGTTCCGTATCCAAAGGGTAAATAAACCTTCCTTAAGAATGCTGTTCGTCTTATAGCGTAATTTTTGTTACAACAAGCGTGATTTTCTATGACATTTTTCTGGTGAGAATACTGGGCCATTTGTTGAACATGTTTTCTATTGTAACGGCTACTCGCTGCTAGATGGCGCTACTGGTGATTCACGTCGATTACACGAGAAAGTAAAATAGGTATTAATAATTGTTAAGATAACTTTATGATAAGAAGAAAGAAAGAAGATATAGGAAGAACATTTTATCACATTTTTCCGTCAAATATTGGTAAATAATATTATCTGATAGTCGACTGGAAAATGTTATCAAGAATACGTGGCGCCCTCTGGTATAAAAGGGTTATAGACACACGATAATGTCGGCAACACTTTGCCACACGACTGGAGGTTACTCCTCTTTTTAGTCAGCCAGGGACCAACTTCTAAAAAATACTTTCTAAATAATAATAAATTATTAAAAAAACAGTAGCAGTCGTGGGA
>JADGIL010004143.1:0-10595 GCA_020352625.1 Cactoblastis cactorum | reverse complement strand
GAGCTCAATAAATAGTTACACATAGAGAACTTAAAACAGTATAAATTCCATTGTGTGTAGTGATTAAACCGCGATAAAACCCGTTAAATTTGTTTCATTTCAATATATTACTGTTGTTTTGTTTTATGCTTTTCAGGAGCTCCGACCCGCGACACACAGTTGGCTACGGTTAAAACATTATTTTCGTCGATCCCTACTACTTCAAACATTTGACCTTTGGAATTGATAGTCTAAGCGAAGGATATTTTTACAGGAAACTGAAGTTCAAAAGGAATTGGAAGATCAGTTCCAGGTACAAACAATGTGATCAAGTTTGTACCAGCGTTACGATACATTATGTTTCCCTAGCGAACGCGAAATAAGGATATTTTTTAATTTTTTATATGTTGGGTAACATTATAGAAGTATTCGCACAGATTCCAATCACAGATTTTTTGAATATACATCATCACAGAAAGTCTAGGGTTCCAATGATAAAATAATTTTTCAAATTAGTTAAATAGTTTTGGGGCCTATTCAATTCAAACAAAGAAAACTTTCCTCTTTATTATACTACTAGGACAGAAGCATAGATATAGGTACGACTTCATTAAACGGAACCTGAGGTTACTGATATTATGAGTGTTTTTACTCTGTGAAGTGGGGGTTTGCGTGTTTTATGTCGTTCGTTGAACCAATCTCTCCAAGCACATCACTATCTAGATGTCTAGGAGGAAACTGACAGGGGATAAATAAAACCGATTGAGAAAAGAATTGTATTTACGAATTTAACGAATAAGCTTAAACTCTTCTACCAATTTTGACTAATTTTGACAAAGTTAGTAAACTATTTTTTTCTAGTAATTCCCACGGTAACATTAGTAGTATAGGTGAACTCCCAGCACGGTTGTAAGTTTGAAATAAAATTACATCGAAACCGTGATAGAAGTTTCAAATAAGGTTCATAAAACAAAATAAACTGACTGATGTAAAATCTTCCCAGGTTACTGCAGTTAATATAATATTAAATTTTGTTCAATATGTATTAAAATATATATTAAAAACTCACACGAAAGAGATATATTGCTTTATTTATTAAAATTATAGCCAAGAAAAGTTCAACCTTTAGAGGATTGAGCTAATAATACAAGTATAAAATTATTAATAGTCACAAATCACAGGAAGATTATATCACTAGAGAGAAAAATAAAATATATTTTATACTAAGTAGACCTAAACATATAATGTACAGATACATGTTATGACCAGTCGGGGGCAGATCAACATAACCCCTATGTGCCGTATAATACTATAAGGATCAGTTTATCTGCTTCCGATAGGACATTCACATTAATATCACCACTTAATATTCCTACGATAGAGTTACTGCATTATTATTGGAACGTAAAATATCATTTACGTAGGTACACAATAATGCTACAAAATATAATTGATACTTAGGCTAGAACTAGGCGACTTAAAAGCACAGTGTCACTAATATATATATACTTCTCTTATATATAAAATTGCCTAAAACAACATAAGCAAACACGTAACTAGATATTTTATGCGTCATATCTTCATTCTACATGCACTTATTAAAGTCTACTGTGACATTAAGCGACATCGATGCTTTTAATATCTATGCTACAACCTAATAATCAATATCACAATATAGCTACAGAATACACGAATGTGAAGATGAGGCAACACTGATGACTATATATTTATCTGCAAGTCTGCAACGTTCAAGTTACATAAGCAAAACTTGCATCTGTACGCACAAGTAAGCCTACATAATATATATAGCTTGACTTTTTAAACCCCAGCCTTTTCACATGAAACACAGGCTTCTTCTATTTACCTTTTAAATTATAAAATGTTGAGATTTATCACACAAAGTTGTTTGAACATACCGCTAATTTTTTTATAAGAGTGTATTATTTTTTAAGTTGTCAATTTTCTTTGGAAAGTCTGTTTCGTAAATCAAATAAGTTGTAAACATTTTGGTTTATGTTCAAAATTTACCTGCTATAATGAAATCTTCATTTTATATTGCTTCTAGAGTCACAACTTCTGATCCTTGGAAAAAGGCGTACAATAGGGGAGTAGACTTGTATAAAAATTCATGCTATAAAATAAAGTCATAATGCTCATTAAGCATAATGAAATATTTTTATTGCAAATTTCGTTATATTAAGAACATCATTTGACATCTAATGATTATTACGTCACAACCTATGTTTAGCATCTCAAAGATCCACTTTGTTTTTGATATTTAATAAAAGTATCTAATTTGACAAGTTGTCTACCCCCCTATTATTTTGTACAAACATCACATGGAAAAATATTTTATCTCATATTGTGAAACATATTTTTACTACTTTTATTTTTATCTTATATATTTAACATACATGTTTTACACATACATCATAATAAACAGAATAAATATTGCGTATAAGGCTGATTTGATGTCAATTAATTCTTTTTGCCGAATGCATATTACTTTAATACAATTAGATATTTTTGCTCAATAACTCCCGGATAGTATTGATTAGTTCATGAACGCGGCTCAGTATACTATTATATTAAATATTTATAGCGACGAAACAACACACTTGGTAAGGTCTAACTATAAACCTGTACTTTAGGTACCTAAGTATAAATTAAAATTCCTAAACGTCTTATTAAAGACTTGGATTTTTCTTTGTTAGAGTTGTTACTTGGAAAATAATTAATCTACTTAAACTAGTAACACATTGTACTTGATTAGAATTCTTTAGATGACACTGCTTCCATTACAAATAAAACGTGTTTTTAATGATAACTGAGAAATAGATAATAATGATATTTTAATTAATTAGAACTCCTCACCTAACATTTAAGTTATAATTTCGATAAAATCTACATTCTAAAAATCATTAAAATATGTCACAGGTTACGCACAATATTTAGCAACAACCATTAGGCAGCCCTCACTTTCCCTCTAATATGATAATTACCGTCATCTATAATGACGAATATTAATTTTTGTTATTACACAATAGGAGCATTCTCGAAGTCAATAATTTGCAAACTTTGTTATATTTTTAATACTTTTTGTAATATTTTTTACCTATATAACAAGAAAAAATAAACTGTATATTAGCTTGATAAATAGTCATTGTAACTACGTGTTGCAACTATATTTATTATATATATTCACAAGAACTCTTTAAAAAATAAATAAAGTAGAATATAAGAAATAACTAAATGAAAATCACATATAAAGTTAACGATACTTGCATTAGTTATACTCATATATAAACTTAAACTAAATAAAATTAATATTTTAATCGACACAACTTTTGGTGTTATTCTTGTTCAATCTAATAGTTTATTTCATTTTATAGAAGGCACTACTAGTTTGACTTTATAGTTTGATCGTGGGTTATAATATTTTTATTACTTTTCAAATCAATACACAACCTAATCAGTATGAAAGATAAGTTTGTAATACAACTTTACCGAGTTACCCGGGTATCAAATGTGCTTCCGCTTCCCACAAATTTAATGTAAATACGCGTTGGAAGTGTTCTTTCTAGCGAATAGGTAAAGCCGAACCGACGACGTCTATGGTACTTACTGTTTAAAAAAATATAAAAGTACCAATGGGAACGTACACAACCCGTTTGTGAACCCGAATGTGAAATACAGAAAGGCCACCTTTTCCCACTAGTTACATTTCTTTGATGTAACTAGTTGGACGGATTTTTAATATACTTATATGTTTCTTTACCACAATATAGAGATAAAACTTAGGGATGATACATGATTTTTAAGTTTCTTATACTCACGCTCGTGATCCACCGATATAATATTACATTATTCGGTACCTACTATTGTTGTCGGTCGACTGTTTATACTTGCTAATTAAAGAACTTGATTTGCGAAGATCATCAGGTATAATTTTGCTTTAAGCATTGATTTGAAATAGAAACATTGAAAGTGTAAATCTATACAATACTTTAAACTACTTATTACTACTGACGGGAGATGTCATTCGTAGCTTTGCTGGCTAACATTTTATTATGTTGGAAATGTTGTTCTATATTTAGTAAGTAATAGCAGAAGAGATATAGACTTCTGATCTGCAGAATTGTGAATTTTCTTTATTTTATTTGAACTAATGAAGACTAGAGAGGTTGTGCTGTGCGGGGCGGTGAACGGAGCGGGGCGGCAAGCCGGGCAGCGCCGTTGGCGAGTAGCGCCTCGTTCTCACTCGCGTAATTTTCCTCCATCTATAAGAAACATATTAATTTTATAATTAGATATTAACAGTACCTATTCTCATCAATACGATACAAACCATCCTCAATTCCCAATCACCTGAAATTTGTACAATAATTCAATAACATACATTCTTTACTGTTTCTTATTCAAATATTTATAAATATAACATTATAAGAAGTCAAATAATTTTTTATGGAAATCAAAATTATCAAATAAATATAGCGTATGATGACGAAAAAGTACGTAGAAATATTAAAAAAATTAAATCGGCGGGACCATCATCGTGTCTCGTTGACTCCCGACTGAAATGAGAAAAGTAAAGTTTGTGTTACAGGAACTCCATCCTTACAGTAGATGTTATATATTATAAATAAAATAAGATTGTAACTAGGTCACACGTAATGCCATGCCGACATGTGACGCGCTGAGACAGCATAAGGATAAAGTGCTGTAATGACATCCCAGTTATGTGCGACGAATGAGGCTCGGCAATGGTTGCAGTGATGTGAAGAGAGGCGCGCAATCCGGGCGGCCTGTCCGGGCAGGGCGAACCCAGTCGGCCTGTCCGGGTAGACTGTCCGGAGCACGCGCCCGAGCCTGTCTTCTATTTTATAATAAGGATGCAGAGTGGAAACGGACGTCGGTCTTTCGTAACATCGGCTCAGCTTTGTTCAGTTGCTGCCTTTTTTCTTCACAAATCTGTACCAATATGATTACCTAATATGAACTCTACTATACTAATAATGATATTCATGTTAACTACATAATCAATTGTAATAATGACTATAAGAACATGATTAACGAGTATTATACATTATATAATTTTACGTTATAATATATATAAATCCTTAATATATTATCCTTAATATACTTAATACTTAATATAAACATATATTATGTGCATCAAATCTAATTAGGATATACAATCAGAGGGAATGTTACAAGGACATATTTAATGCGAAGTGTTCATTAAATATTAATATGAAAAAGCTCTTACCTTAAGTTAATAATTTTATATTGCCACTTTAATCTACTGATATATAGTTAACGACGGTGCTAATAAAAACTTAAAAATTTATAAATAATAGAACACGGTATTGTACTAAAAATCAACAACATAGTGAACAAAATTAACGTGGGCAAATGTGCACTGAATAATTTTACCTAATCAATATTACTAACAGTGGTTTTGTCTGCCTGTGCAGCAGGCCCGTCTCTCTTGCCCTGCAGATAATAGGTCATGAGCTGTCCCTTGCCCTTGACGGCCACCAAACCGCGCTGCTCGAAGTAGTAACCGAAACTTTCCAAGATGTGGCATGTCTCTTCTGTCACCTGTTCATGCCAAATTTGAATATTAGTTGAAAATACTAGTAGAAGTTGTAGCCTATGCTATGCCTACCCATATGGGAAGCAGGCGTGATAATATGTATGTATGTTATAGATAGAGCCAGAATATTAGCTACTTGTATAAGAATCTTACTTCCAACAGTCGATATACCTAATTAGTTGTCTATTGTCATGCGGCGGAAGGTTGTTTTGAGGTCCAGTATTGAGAATGAAAGTAACTTGTTCGAAATAACTTGAGCTTTATTGCGGATAGGTACACAATACATAAAAATCGTAAATACATATATTGTGCACTCCGCAGTAGGTTCGAGGCAAGTGAATATGGCGAGGGGTCCACCTTACATTGATAGGTTTAAATATGTGTGTGTGTGTGTATATCACAACACGGTTGAAGACGATGTGATGTAGAATCTCGCTTCTACATACATATGTATAATATTTAACTACAATCATATCTAAAGTTTTACATGGATGCGAGACGTGGAAGGTTACTAAAGACATCGCACAGTAGATTTAAGTCTTCATTAATCTGTGCCTTAGACAGATATAGGGTATCTTTTGGCATCAAAAAATATTAAACGTACGTTTGTGGCAGCTCTGTGGCGAGACACAGATCGATCACCAAATAGCGTGTCGCAAATGGCCATGGATCGACCACACACCCAGAAGAGATCCTACTCACATTCTGAGGCAGGCGCTGGAATGGATTCCTCAGGGAAAGAGAAAGCGTGGTCGCCCAAGACACACCTAGCGTCGATCGATAGCAAGAGAAATGAAGACAATCTTGGCCTGAAGTGAAGCGTGTTGCTTAAGATAGAACGAGATGGAGAAGTACTGTAGCGGCTCTCTGCCTCACCCAGGGGACATAGGACAATAAGTAAGTAAGTATACCTAAACTGCTAGAAACGATATAAGTACACTACTGTAAAGAAATAGCAAAGCTTTTCTCTTATGTGAGAATCTTATAAATTCGAAGTCCCCAAACACTAACTCAACAAGTCGCCTTCAAATTCCAGTTTTTTTTTGTTTTAATTTACTTCAATATAAGCAATTAAGATAGCATACATTTTTAAATAAAATTAAATGTAAATGTTTTATAATACAGCTATAATATTCCATATTTTTAAATCGAATTAGTAATTTGGTGTGATAAAGTGACAGCACCTGTATGCAGCCAGCTTTTCCAGTGCTCTCCATTCTAGAAGCAACATTAACAGTGTTTCCCCAAATGTCGTAGTGGGGTTTTCGCGCGCCAATGACGCCGGCGGTGATGGGGCCGTGGTTGACGCCCATTCGTAACACAAAGTGATTGAAGGACTGCTCATTTATGGCGGCCAGTACGCGCTGCAGCTCCAACGCGAACTCCACCAAGCAGGCCAGGTGCGCCCAGCGGACCAACACGCCGTCTGAAGGCTGTTTGTGTAACAAAAATCCAAATGGTATAAAAATGGTATCTCTTATGCCTTTATAATTTTTTTAGGTTCCATATGAAACGGGGGAAAAAACGGATCCATTATAAAAATAATTAATACGTCTGTCTGTCTATTCAGACCTTCACACAGTTTGCTCCGAAACAACTCAAACGATTGAATTGAAATTGGGTACACTTATGTAAGCCTGTGACCCAGAGACGGAAATGAATAAATGAATTCTTATTTTAAATGAGGACGTAAATTTTTTTTTGTCGTGTGACGTATTGATTGAAACGTATCTTTTACATGCCTGTACTTGCCTCGACTTTGCCTCGACATGTTTGACAAGCTATCTTAGGTGGGAAAGCTTTGAATTATTTACTATTCGATAAGCACTTCTCTATTAGCAAAAGCCTTGATCTCTATTTGCAATTTTACCCCGAAATAGGTAGACTTTTTAAAGAATAAATAACAAACAGGCTAGATTTTGGTAGTGTTTTTATTTCTTACTTTTTATTCTTACTTAATTTACTTTATTTTTCTTTGTGAACAGACACATAAAATAATAGATACAATGATGAGTGACAAACAATAAAGATAATACTTAAGAGCAAAGACAGAGAGATAGCTCATAAACAAAATCCTATTGTATTAATTAAGTAAAAAGGTCATGTTACGCAACATTCAGTTGTTATAGGTAGGTAGTTGCAACTTGCAATATGCAAGGCCCAAACGTGAATCATCGAATTTCACAGAATATAAATTCTTTGTCCCACAAACATTGGATGATTTAATCAGTAACCGTAAAATCTATACATCTATAAAAGCTTTGTCTGTAGGTACATGGGAGATATTAAAGGGAAAACATTTGATGAGGGGGGAGGGGGGATCGTTTTGGTTTCTATAGGTCTTTTTAAGACCTATAGAAGTCGTGTCTTTACTTTTTTAAATTTTTGTCTGTCTGTATATTTGTACGCGCATCACGCATCACGCAAAAACTTCTACTTGGATTTTGAAGCGGTTTGTATTGCAGAAGGTCTGTCTTATTTCATATTGATACGCCGCTTAGAATTCAAGATATTGACAATAATATTTACGCGCAGACGACGTCGCGGACATAAGCTAGTAGTAGTTAACGCACAATTATTTAGGATTTTCAACCTCTATTGTGAAATCCTGGAATTTGATTGCTATCCTTACAATATCTGACTAGCGTCCGAATTAACTTTGCGTCACTCTGCATCTGGTTATTGAACACAAAATGGATTTTATAATTAAAACTTTAAATTTCTAAGTAGTATAAAACGGATTACTTGCCTGCATTTGTCGAGTGGGATTTAAACCGGACGCAGCCATGTATGTCGAGCTTATTGTCTTGATTTTGATAATATCCTTACTAAACTTAGCATCTTCGAGAAGCTGAAAAATATTAGAAAAAATGCTTTTAATAATTTGATAATATGTACGGCATACAAAATAACCCTTTTACATCCTGAATTTGTTTTAAATTGTTAATTTTGTAATTTTTTTATATTGAAAAGTTTGAATAAAATCTAAATTATCTGAGCTAAATTACTTATATCATTTTATTTAATAATATTTTTTTATGATGAATGCAGTACGGTACGATTAATATAATGACGTGCTACTTTGCTATTTGATCGCTCTAGGGAATCTTTTCTCATGCTGACTATTATTATTATTTTTTGTGACATAATAATATCAGTCTCTCGTTAGAAACTTACTAATCCTACTAATATTTTAAATGCGAAAGTTTGTGAAGATCTATGTACATATATATGGATGGATGTATGTTTGTGACTCTTTCACGAATAATTTACTGGACGGATTTGAATGAAACTTTACAGTAATATAGGTTATACATCGGAATAACATAAAAACTACAATTTTAAATGATTTTACGTAATTTTGGTTGTTATATCGTTACTTGTCAATTAAGTCGGAATAAAATCTTCCCACTGAGAGCTATCTTGGTGCACGCTGCCTTATCTATTGGAGTTACACAGAGATGATGTACAGTAGGATTGTTTGTCTTGAATAGTTCTAAATAAAAGTCTGCGATAGCATATACCTACACACAAACAGATTTTCTAAGTGACAATAATTAATTTTATGACTAACAACATAATTGACATACTTATATGTATGATTGACATTTATTAATTTGTATTCTTTTTCCAATATAATTAATTAATTGTGAATGGTATATTTGTTTAGTTATCAAAGGTGTGTAATGGTTTGTGTAATGCTGTGTGAGGTTTTTTTAAAACAAGAAAAGCATTATTATCATAGTAATTAGCATCATTTATTTTTTACAATTTTACATATCTTCGCAAAAGGTAAAACGTATGAAGAACGTATATTTTATGTAACTACATTTTGTGCAAATAAATTATATTAATTGATTATTTTACAGATTAGTGTCTTTGCACGGTTATACTCACGTTAATTTTTAGTCGGTAACGCCGACGACCGTTTCGACCTATTCAGAAGGCCATCTTCAGGGCGAGTACTAGGAACGTCGCGGCGCGGCTGTTCCTTGTGCAGCCGCGCCGCTAACGTGAGTATAACCGTGCAAAGACACTAATTATGTCTTCTCGCGTGACTTTCAATGATAATTTACAGATTTTTATTTTTATTTTTTTTGGTATATTTATTAAACTGTTATCAAAATTAATATATCTGTCGGTTTAAGTACTTAATGTTGTTGATTGTGTTCTTTTGCATTTGTAAATTTTCATTTATCTCAATGCGATTAAAACTCCACGCGAGCAAAGGCGCGGGGAAAAGCTAGTTAATAAATCAGTAGTAATGGCCGACTGCATTATATCGGTAGTGTTTTTATTCATCAAAAAGCCGTCTCACACAAAATATAACTTTAATATTTATGAATTTCAGATTTGATGACGGTAAAACATGTATCTGAATATAAAAATGAGAATCTATTACCAAATCGAAATCCGATATAACTTCGTTGAGAAAACGCAGACATTCCAGCCCTTGGTTGTTGACTGTTTCTTCAGAGTAAAATTCTGTAACGTATACATCATATAAATTATTTTATTAGCATGTATGACGATAAAATGTTATAAACAACAATACTAAGTTGTTTTCAAAAGATTTTGATTTTTTTAATGAAACATACTATCTATACGCTTAGCATGAAAAATGATAGTTCTCGATATAGTAATCCTTAATGTCTAATTTGTATGAAAACTAGTTTAGTTCCTCAAACGACCGTAGCGGCGCTTCTCTTAATCTCCATAGTAAATTAACGATTACGATAACCATAACGAGAACGATAGATTTTCATGCTCATTCATGTAAGATAAGTGAAAATCTTCCAGTGTTAGATAGTCCATTTATCGTGAAAACGTGAAACGGTGGCTATAAGTTCATAAATAGGATAAATTGATTCGTCCGAGGCCAATTACAACTGAACTTATTTAAAGGCGTAAATGGCATGTTACAACTATCAATTTGGCATGGCGGCAATATTCACTATCTAATCAATATTCAATATACCTAGTCTTGCCATGAATATTGTAATAAAGAAAAAAATAT
>JADGIL010004135.1:304-56964 GCA_020352625.1 Cactoblastis cactorum | reverse complement strand
CAGGGCGAGTACTAGGCACGTCGCGGCGCGGCCGTTCCTAGTCCTCGCCCAGCAAAGACCCTCGTTGCTTTTATTTATATTGAATTTTATATACGTGCCAAAATATAGCTTGTAAGTTAAGATACCGCTAAGCCAATGAAAAGCCTATTTAAAAAAATCTTATGTGACAAAGTTAGTGCAAGCAAATGTTTCGTATTATTTTTTGTAGTCTTATTAATTTAGGCAAGGACATGCACAATCTAGTTACAAACTTAGGAATGCGTTATTTTCACACTAGAAGTTGCCTAAACGAATTAGGCAAAAACTCAATACAATAACAATAACGAAAACGGTGGTGATCACTTAACATTACGTGACCCGTCTGCTAGTTTGCCTCCCACATTTATAAATAAAAAATCATAAATAAATTCCCTAAAAAACTTGCCAGAAAACTGTATAAAAATGACTTTTGTCAGACTGAAATGAGTAGGTATACAGTAAGTTTATTCATGTTTAGCTGGAAGCAGAACAATGGCAATGGGTAATTAGGCAGATATGATCTGTAAAAAATGAAATTCTTTGATAATGTGAGAACTGAGAATACAATAATATAAAAATTAAGGTATAATATATGTAGGTAAAAGAAAGGTATTTAGATAATTCGAGTCTTTTTAGTATGTAAGAAAAATATACACGTAAATGACAGTTTGTGTACGTAGAGTCCATTGATCAAAACACAACTCATTTATTTTTCCATAAATAAATGTTATAATTTGTTATTTTACAAGTTTTTGTTTTTAATTTTGAACTATAATTTGAGCGTTTTCTCACCTGTTGGTAAGTGACGTTGTGGTCGAAGATGGATCATGACTGTCTAGAAACAGCCTATTTATTGACAGCCTAATAAGGGAAGTGGTCAAGACCTTGCCCCTCAACCAAGAGATCGAATCCCGGTCAGGTTATGATAAAAAATTGTATTTTTGTGATTGGCCTGGGTTTCAACATATGTACATATGTACGTGCTTGACTACAATGTCAAAGAGTAGAAATAGCATAGAAATCTTACCCATGTGATTGTGGTTGTGGCGGGCGAACCGAGGCGAGGGGGGAGGTAGGGGAGTGCCGTCGCAGCGCACGTCTGTCTTGAGGCGGGAGCCCGTACGTGGATTCACCTGCACTCCGGGACCACTCGACACCAACCCGTTGTCACCCTGAAATGTTCCCTTAGAATACCCGTCAAATTTACTTTTAAAAATTTTCTATGGTGGTCTAGGAGCGAAAGAGACACGTACAATATGCCAGCTAATACTCTTCCTGCGCAGATTGTAAAAGTCAGTCAAAATAAAGAACGAGAATTCTCATAGGCGCTAGGCTAGCAACTTGTCACTACTTCTAAAATGGGATATAATTGAACAATATTTTATTCCAGAAAAGAAAAGGTATGATAATGTTAACAAACCCTTTCTTGAGAAGCCTTCAGTCCCAGTTGAACAATACCATCTCATCTTGACTTATGACCACGAAATAAATATAAACGGCAGCTATGATAAAAATAATGGCATCTTGTTTGAGGAAAAACATACAATGCTTTCTCTGAAGGAATAATAGAGTCATTTGCTATTATACACAGCAGATGTTTCCATGTTTTTGTCTGATATTTATTTATTTATTCGCCACAATTTTTGTACATCAATTTTAAAATAAATAATTAACTGCAAGTTAAAGTGACTGGAGTGTACAAAATGAAGTACTGCAAGGATAAGATTATTGATAAATTAATATATAAATGATAGAAAAGAGGTCCTGACTCAGCCATGTTGTCGCAGACGAATTGGTCTGCGACGTTGATAATTCTGTCAGCGCCCAGAGAGAGGTTCCAGAGAATGAGCAAAATTAAAAACGTTAAAGGTATACTTAAATCAAACCTGCTTTTGTTGATTAGTAACTAAAGTAATGAAAATAATATTTATATAAAGAATGTAAGTTTTAAAATGGTAAGTATTATGCAAAGTTTTTTCTATACAATATTGATATTCTTAAGGTAAGTAAATGTACTTACCTTCAGGATATCAATATGAGCCTTGCCGTGACAAAATTTTTATGCAAACGGTCGGTAGGAAGGGTCTCCTGAAATGTGATGGGGTGTCTAAGGGATAGGAAGAAAATGATCTTATTATTTTATATGACAGGTGATCAGTTTATATTACACAAATGACTATACCGCAGTTTTGCCCACACTCACCGTGAAAATATAAAAGGTAGCCTATGTTTTTCTAAAAGGTCTAATTTATATTTGTCCTAAATTTCATCAAAATCGGTCCAGTACTTTTCTCTTTATAATATTATTATTTATTAACTGGGTCTCAGAGTTTGGATCTATGAGAATTTTGTGACAGAACATATTCTAACTCTCAGGTAAGAAAATCTTTTATACACTGATTAAAACATAATTAAAATCTAGATTGTATAGTTTGTTTATCGAGCAAACATCGTGACATAAAATTGATTATTGTTATGTAATATATGATTTATCAACTTAAATATAAAAGTAAAAGTAATTTCGTTTTTGAAACATCTCCTCAGCTAAAATAGCATCGAATCAGGAAATCAAATTGTCATCGAAGATATAAAAGTTTCTTTCCAATTTTACCTGATTTCCATATTTCTTATTTCCTAAATTCTACCGCTGAATTCGGCGATTATAACGAATGAATTTGTGAAGTGTTTATAGCATTCTTTGTGAAGAAATTTAAACAATTATATTCAACATAAAAATTTCAAAAATATCTGGATTTAATTAGGTCTGATTCAATTTTATTAGTAAAAAGATGGCAGTTCATTTCTGCGTAATATAAAATCTAGTTCGAGTTTCAAAAATTATCTACAATAGTTACATTAATGGAAACGTAATTTATATATCCATTAATTCTCTTAAAAATAATAATAATAAATATGTAAAAAAAACACCACAGAAGAAACCACAGTTGATATAGAATAATATCGTAACGAAAATATAATTTGTAAATTATATTATTATAATAAAAAAATATATAACATTGATAATTGTAAAAGTAGATTTCAGTGAATACAAGCCAATAAAATAAGGCTAAAAATACACGTATTTCGCAATGCTGATCACAGATCCAGGTGCGTAGAGCTCATTGAATCCACTGAACGTGAAACTTTTTACTACTACAAAAAGGTGGAATTTATATGATTATATTTAGAAAGTTCTGGAGAATATTGATATTCTTTCTCCAGAAAACAAATTTGAATTCGTTTTCTTTATTTAATTTATCTCTAGTGTTCAAGTTGCTATTGATACTATAAATAACAATATAAATTGATGTTTTTTTATTTATTATATATTTTTTTATTGTAAAAAAAAATAAATTAATTTTTGCGTGAAAGAGTAACAAACATTCATACTGACATACTCACAAACTTTCGCATTTATAATATTAGTAGGATAGAAGGGAAAATCATATTGACACCATCATTATCAATCTAAGTAGCCGTAGGTACTAATATTTTAAATTATATCCATCATATTCTCTTTTGTAACAAGGATCTCATTAACATTTTGGATCTCTACCCATCTCCAACCTTAAGTTTGTTTGTTGCCATTAATTAATCTTAAAAGTTAATAATGTATTATTAAAGTCTATAAAGTTATTATTGGGGTTTTAATATAATCGTTCTTTATACTTTGAGTGCCAAGAAAAGTTTTCTTTAGCGTCTATAAAAATATAATAGCGTTTATAAAAGGTATCAAAAGAGCAAACCTTTGCAGCGTCGGTATCGAAATTGATGTACAGCAATTTGGCCAGCCTCTGCAATACCAGCTCTCGCAGCACGGCCGGCACCGGCTGCCCTCTCACTCCTCTACGAGCAACACCATCATAATCACACAATAATCTCTTTTATCAAAAAAATCCGGTCAAGTGCGAGTCGCATTCGCACACGAAGGGTTTCATACATATAAAAAACGTCAAAAATTTTTTTTGTATGGGAGCCCCCTTTAATATTTTTGTATTTGTTGTTGAAGCGGCAATAGAAATACATCATCTGTGAAAATTCCAACTAACTTTCATGGTTCATGAGATAGACAAACAGCGAAGTCTTAGTAGTAGGGTTCTTGTTTTATCCTTTGCGTACGGCACCCTAAAAAGCATTTCAGTCCTCGAAAAATTGCGAGGCAAAATCAATCAGGAGCGACTAGCTATTCTTTACAAATTGAATCAATTCATTAATGTTCTCTGATATTGGAAAATCATTTTGTTTTATGACAAGAATTTGACAAGGAATAAATGTTTATAACAAACATGTTTATCATGACAATTTAACAATAGGACCTTGTATAATTTTGTACTAGGAATAATAAGATTTATTTATATGTTGTCGGTAATTTTTTTGTACACGTTAAAAAAAGATTACTTGCCGCCGTGAATGTGAAATCAGAACTTCAACAAAATGGCCAACAAGTAAACAATCAACTAATTGTACCGGATTGCGCTCTTATTTCAATGAAACCACTACAAATTGAAATATTTATTGGACATGAATCAATCATGATATTAATGCATCAATGAAAAACGCTTTAAAAGTATCAATTTTTAACGCTACGTATACTTATATTAAACTTATACTATTTAACTCGCCTGTATGATATATTGAGTGTGACGACGGATAAAGAAGCCGAGAATGAGACCAAACACGTACTAACACCATAGTAGAGACCTGTAGAATAGTAAAAAGGTAGATAATATTTATGAGTATTGGACAAAAAAAAATAACAGTCTTTTTATAGAGTCTAAACTAAGCGCACCACTAGTTCTGTTTTTTAGAAAGTATCTCAAATAGCTTAATCTTATGAAAATCTTCTCTCAATATTCTCCATTCTGATATGCTCAAGAAGATAAAACCTAACAAACATATCACTTTCCTTCACCTTCTCATATCACTTTGAGTAATTTTAATCCTTCTCATGAGATCAATAATAGAAGACCACGTTATGGGACCATCAAAAATCACTGGCATATGTAATATTTTGCTGTTTCCCGAACACAGCCAATGGAGGGTTTTCATCTATAAAGTTCATTTAATTCCTAAGTAAATAAGTTAGTACTTTAAGTACAAAGTTCATAGCATTCCCTACACTACAGATAGAAGTTATCAAAAGAAAATTGCACAAAAGTTGGAACGTGATTTTGTAAGACTTTATAATGTCAGCAGAAAGCAGCACCTGACTCGTGTAGTAATTGTTAGGGCGAACTTGCATCGTTCCAGCTGCACCGTTATTTGTTGCTTTTGTCATGAAATATACTTTTTTTTGGGGTTCCGTAGCTAGAGTAAAAACGGAACCCGAGAGAGATAATCATAATCCTATAATTATGATTATTCCTTTGTTAAAATATATTATATATAATTGCTTAAAACTTACTTAAGCTTTTCTAATCGCGTATAAATTATGTTAACAAACAACAACTGCATGAAATTATGTAATTAATAAATTGCTTATAATACATGAATGGAATAGGTAAGCCTAAGATGTGTACGTTTCCAAAACCAGCATCGTATTTGATTCACATGTCAAAAAGCTATAAACATCATTTAAAATTGTATATCTACAATACTTCAACCAAATAAAATACGAGACTAAAATCTTAAAACATTTCACAAAGCACCGAATATTATTATGCAAATCTGTTTGCAGGTAGTTCGCGGTAATTTGCCCGCATAATGCCGTCACTATTGTGACCCCTTGGACTGACGATTATATAAACATTGCATAAGTGCAACTCAAGTATAAGCAGGAACCAACAATCTGGGTCAAATGATTTTTATTAAGAGTTTTTTTTACAAGATTTCAAATCCGTGAGTGAAATTTGTATAAACATCTATTTCAACGTTTTTACTAGACTAGATTCTGTCATTTAATGTTAAGATTTACTTATACGTAAGTAATTGATCTCAATTATTTACTCATAATCAGGGTTTACTATCACTTCTGCGCCAATGGAAAAGAAGAATAGCTAAAGATTTCATTGTTACTATTAGAAATCTAGTTCAGATAATGCGATTTGTAGTATTAAGCATATTGTAATATTATCCAATTTTTACTAGGTATGTGCTGCATATATGACAGCGAAATTTATGAAGTGCAAATTCTGTAAGGATGCATTTTGGAGTATTTCGCTATAATAATTTTAAGTTTCTGGGGCTTAAAATAAATAGATTCATTTTATTCCTATTCCAAAAAATAATCTATATCTCTAAATTCTCTCTCGTATCTTATTAATTCCCAAAGATCTATAAAGAGAGTCTAAATAAGTCTTACTGATTAGTGGAGTTTTCTCAGTGGGAGGCAGGGTATCTCGGATCGTCATCAGGAAGACGGTCATGGACAGCAGCGCGCTTATCCCCAGGGTCACCTTCTCGCCAGACTCCGATGGCACGTAGAACACCAAGAGTGCTAGACATAAACGTTTTTATATTAACTATACTACTACTATAATACTAATTAGTGGAAATTAAGAAATAAAATGTATATATTTAAGGCTATAACAAATAAACTCCTTCTAGATATAGATTCCAATATTACATATTACTGGAATCAGGGGTTAAAAAGATTGGAATAGACGTCTTAACAGTCAAATTGATTTACTAATTGCTAAAATATGTAAAGGTTAATCTTACAAAAAATCAATATACAAAATCAATATAAGTACTGTTTCTTCTATAACAATAATGAATACACAATACTGTATAATATTTAAAGATTCAAACTAACCTGGAAAATATTTTTTTTAATATACGCATATCCTTTCCGGTACGTTAAAAATATAAAAATAATGCTTTCATTAATATCTTAAAACAATCGGTATAAATCATTGAAAATTGAAAAAATAAAACTAAAAAGAAATGAGCTGCCAGATCTACCCTGTGATCTAAATAGTTTTCCGCAGGTTTAACTTTCCTACGACGAACTTAATTCATCTGAGCTAGTTCAGTAAGGGAATTAAGTATGCTAATTAGTTGAATTCATTGATCTTTAACTTAGGCATTTAATTATAGTTAGTACTTGAACTAACTTGATTGGCACAGCTAGGCCGATTGGCACATTATCGAATTTATATTAACGAATAAGATTAATTATTTTGATTACACGAATTTCATAGATTCTAAGAATTTTATTTAAAATTCTATATTACAAAGTAATTTAAATATGAATATTGTGAATTTGTTTATTAATTAGAAATTTATTTTATGGATAGAACAGACATTATTTGATTATTTTGTATTTGACTTAATTATGTGCCTATTTTCAATTTCCAACATAATAACTTTATTGCTAAAATATATAAATAATTAACTTACCATTTTTTATGAATAAAAATGTACGCAGAATGAAAAATTACACACATTGTAAGACGGGATGTCAATTTCAAAAACATTGAAAGTCGGTGTGAACACACACCGGTCTTGGCCATCATTTACATCTCATATATCTCTAATAATTTCAATATTCATTTCAGATAAGTATTTTATATCACTGCTAGCGGGGCCATACGTCCAATGACACAAAATAGAAAAAAGAAACAAAATAATACTTCTATAAATAGAACTTCTAGTCTTTCTTTACACTTACAAATATTTTCTGAATCAAACCCATCCATATTTCGTCTTAATCCATCCCAAATCATAATGAAATCTTAAAAAAATAAACAAATGTATTTATCATATTGATTATTACTAATGATAACACGTATGTACCTATCCCATTGATCAGCAGGCACGGCAGAATGAGGTTGAAAACGTAGAACATAGGCCTCCGCCTCAGCTTGATGACGTAAGTGATATCGGGGTAGGGCTCCACGCAGCATGAGTAGTACTGGTTGTGGCGAATGGCCTCAAAGCTGACCAGATCAAACTCCCCATTTGTCTGGTAGTTTGTCGTATCTCCTTCATCAAACTGCTTCTTTAAATCCAGCTAGATAAACAAAATACTATTTCATTGTCTGTTTACAACAAAGCGACTTCGGAAAATATCTCTGATAAAAGTTCCTCTTAATAATTTATGAAAGATACAACGTAATCTATAAAAATTTCCCCTTTTAATATTGGTTACAAAACGTCGATAAAAATACCTATGGTTCATAAACCATCAGTTTACATTTTATTGTTTGGTATTATTTCAGTCACTATTGTACTACACACTATTGGTTAGAGAAATCTATTCGACTAATACTATATGGAGTTAATGGCAAACTCTTAGACAAATCTGTAGCTAAGCTACGGACCAAACTCTGTAATCGTAAGTTATGATAAGTATATTTTGAAATTTTATAGTCACGTAAATAAATACCTACTACAATATGCATTTAATAATATTTATCATAATAACAACTCGACAGTGAGCATTATCTTAACAATTAATTACAAAAAGGATATTCAACCAAACAAAAAATGAAATTTCTCACAAAGTATTAACATTGAACAATGAATATTTTACACTCCAAAAATATAAGCTCTCAGATTGAGTTCAAATCTATATTTACATAATACATGATAAAACAATTGAGGGAACCATTTTTTTAAAAGTGTTTATTTAGGATAGCAAAGCTGTCTTAAAATTATACCAAAAAAAAATATAAACGGTAATATAATGGAACTAAAAGTAATACATCGGCGATTATTGCTCCACTTGCTTCGTTCCCTCCTTCGCTTCCTCCAAATTTATTAATCATGTACATATATTTGTATTAACCCAGATCTATCTCGAGCTTATTTTATGTATGACCACCGTCATTTTAAAGTGAGGCAGTCAGATGCACACTGAATAGTATATGAATGAATTCCAAACAAACTCCGAGGCTCGACAAACACCGACATTATATAGCCGAATTGATTTTAAAAGAGCGAATCTCAATCTAAAAGTCAAATAACAAGAGCAAGGAATAAATTCAAAAATCGTCGGTAGCCATTAAAAAATATCTTATGTAGATGAATAATCTTCAGAGAATATTTTTTTTAAGCAAGAATGAATTTTCTTTTATTTACCTAAGCTTTAAGACCTTCATTTTCCTCGGATTAATAACTGGTCCAGAATAAAAAATACAATGTCTTCAGAGATATTTTTACTAGCAATTCATAATTCAAGTCACACACCCATTTCATCATTTCTTTCTAAAATGGCTTATGTAGTTTAGGTTCTTACTTAACATGTGATCTAGGAGATCACATGTTAAGTAAAAACCTAAACTACATAGTCCAAGTTTCATAACTAACAGCTAACAACTATTTTATTTTGAAGGTTTCATATTCACTAGCTATGTATATAAGTATATAAAAGCAAACAATAAAAAAATTATGTAAAATACAAATATAACTAAAACCCGTTTACTTTAAAATGCCATCCTTTTTCATTGTTAAAATATTGATATAAAGATTTGTACATACACTATGATTATTTATCACGTCTTTATACTCTACAAAGTATACAAAGCCAAGAGATTCGAAGGCCAAGTTTAGCAGAAAGATGGGATTTTTAGTGAAATGGATATTCAAATAATGATAGGTTGCTAGCATATCGCCTACACAAAGAATACCCTTTTGTAGGTCCTTTCTCCTTGTAAGATTTTTAAAGTATTCTCGAGAATATTTGCAGCTAGAACAGCTATTTATACATATAATAAAATTGTAACTGAGCTATGTCTTTATAGGGGCTCTTTATAGGACCTCTAGAAGCCAAAACTATTGTTTTTAGAATTTTTGTCTGTCTGTATCTTTGCACGCGCATCACTCAAAAGCTACCGAACAGATCTGGATGAAATTTGGCACAGCTGTGGACTATGACCTAGAATAAAAGACAGGCTACTTTTTATCCCGAAATAATGTACGGTTCCTGAGAGGTATACTTTATCGTAAAATCTACGTGGACGAAGTCGCGGTCATTAGCTAGTAAATATAATAATAAATTGAAGCAACCGGCAAGAGCCTCGCTTTTAAATGCAATGTTGATAATGGGATTATAGAAAGAACTCTCTTCATTGTAACTTTTTAATTCAAGTAATTTTTTAAGCCCTGTGCTCTTAAAAATACATTTTTTCAAATCCGTTCCTTTTTAAAAATAAGTTATCCGCTATTCTTTTCATACTAAAGCAATTTGACTTTGCTTGTTTTTTTCTATTTGTTTAATCTGATTGAAAAGTCAGATTAAATACATACTACCTTTTTAAAGCCTAATTCACTCATTGTTACAGTGTTAAAGTTACTATTATATTTCTACTACGATATTACGTATTTTATGACAGCCCATATGAAGATACAACAAATTGAAAAGAATATATTACGAAAGTGAGAAGCGAGGCGTGGATGGAATCGGCTTATACTAGCAAGAACCTGAACGACTATAAGAGGCTCTGAAAGAAACTCGACTCCGATAACCGTACATTTAAAATGGCAAAGAATAAATCTATTCTGTCACTCCTTTTAGATCTAGTAAAGATTTATATACATACGTTCGTGTTACGTTCTGCAGATGATGTTCGTGTTACTAAATAGATTTTCTAAACATTTTGTAGGTAATTTATTTAGAAGTCCCCACTGGCAGTTATTAAAGTTGGCATTGTGTGCGTTCTTTCAATATAATTGAAAAAACATGGTGACATCCATCTCGAAATCGTTTATACATTGATTGCCATTTTATTCTGAGAGTCTTGTGAAAAACTTCATAGAAAATTGGATCTTTTAATATTAATGCAAATATGACCGTAATAGTAACATGCGTAATCAAAAAAAATTAAACCAAAATTAATTTCGTACAAACGAACTGACGATCAAAACCTCTGCCAGATATAAAATACTTGATAAAACAGCGGTTTGCGAGAAGCTCTAAAAAATGAGAGAATTTTGCTTTCAATTCCGCTGACGTAGGTTAGCTTTACAATGTCATATGACACGGGAAAAACAGCCGAGATAAACAAATTGAATTTCATTTTTGCAAACAAATTAAGTAACGTTGATAATATTTCTTACAAAAAAGGAAAATATGGTTACATTTCTACAATAGCATTAACTTCGTTTTTGTCTAAATATTTAGACATAAACGATATTGTTAGATATCTACTTTATCTTTCATTTATGCAGACATAACAAAAAATAAATTTAAATCAATAAATCTGACGGCCAAAAAAAGACAAATATGTACTTAAATAGATATGTATTCAATAATAATTTTAAAATAGCAATAAACAGAAGCTATTGATTTTTTATGCTTTTGTTTAAAACGACACCAATAATAAAACAGCATAATGATAAATACGCATATTATGCCGGTTAATAATACCAACAATATGTAGAATACATTAAAATCCTAATGAAAAATGTAGAAATAAAAAAGCAAAGAAAAGAGTATCGTTGTGTTGTATTTCTTTGTACTAGTCATACATGTTCGTTCTTATTCTTACAAATTAATTTAGTTTTTAAAGAAAACAGAATCTTATAAAAATTTTAAATCTGAAAGAATATTGTTATGAAGATAAGATCATTAAGTTCATCTCCGTGTTAAGATGACGTTTATATCAGCTGTCAAAATCTATATATAGTACCTAGGTTTGGCACTTACAGTGAAAGATAATAATTGTATCTTAAAAGTTAAATACACTCAAGTCAAAAGAGTGTGTTTGACTTCAATCAATAAAAATTTCACAAATGATCCGTAAAGTGAGATAGCTTTATTAAGTGTTATTAGGTTGTTAGGTATTTGATCGTCCACAATGAAATGAGAAAAAAGATGAACAGCAAAATAATGACTTGCAAACGAATAATGAGGTTATAACAACCGCCGGATGAATTCATTCGATACGACGGACACAAATAAAATCATTTCCTATATAAACAACTAATCTCTAAGTTACTACGACGCTCTGAGGTTTCCTTGAACAATTTCGAATAACCTTTTGAGCGATTATTTTTAATATCATTGAAGTCCGTTTAGTAGTTTTTAAATGTGATTCATCTTTAGTGTGAGACATCTTTATAAACCGTCACATTTTGAGATGAGTGCGTTTGACTGCAAACTTGTCTAATGGGAAACAGTACTGAGCAATACACGCAAACTCAAATAAGACTTTTCTTTCTTGCCTCGAAAATTCCTTCAATTTCACGAATTCGGGAACAGCAACGCAGACAGGAAATTCCACTTTCTTAGCCGTTAGCAAAATTAAATCGAGCAAATCGAGGATTGGTGCTGAGACAATTAAGTCGTGCAATTCCCGAGTACACTCTCCGAAATGCAATCCCTCGAAGATACACAGACTAGCAACTAGAAATACTCGAGATATACATACATTACATATTTAATACTCGTATTCTGTAACAAAATTGTACTCAATAAATAAAACAGTCCTGAAACACTTCAGCCTTAACATGGCGTCCCCGATATTAAAGTCTCGGGTCAGATCTTTTATGTTTAGAAAAGCTTTAAAAATGCAATTCATGTCGCCGGTTTAAATTGAGGTTTTCAACATGTAATCGTGAGACATAAGTTTCTTTTTAAATTAGCCTTTCAAGCCGTGTTTTGTTTTATTGAAGGTACTTTCAAGTAATTTATCATATTTAAACTGGTTGCACAAAAGTATTATGGAAGATTAATACTCATTTAAAAAAAAATTCAAAGTTCATCAACTAGTAAGTATATAGCTGAAAATCACATCGGATTTAATAGCTCATTTTAAACATAATATCAATTATTCCCATCGTTTCAGTGCGCTAATAATAGAATTTGTGCATTATTTAGTACGATACGGTTTAGCGCTAAAATATGTATGTCATAAGTCTTTGATGTAAGCGTACCTCTATTTATGAGCTAAATTTAATGATTAATAAAACGTTTTCAAATGACTTTAACTTTTATAAAGAAGTTTCCAAGACATTAAAGCTCTTAACTCTTTCAAGTATTCGTAATTTTATGTTCTGCAAACAAGGTAAGCCTTTTACAGTCACGTTACTAGTTTAAGCGGCCATGAAATCTGTAAGTTCTCTCTTCATTGTTGTATTACTTTACTACACTTGAGGAGAGGACTATAAACTAGAGTTTTGATTTTACTTCGTTACAAAAACTATATCAAATAATAAAAATGATCCACTACTTTTATAACAGTAAAACAAAGATTTTCTTAAAATATTCTGTTAATATTTCATTTTCAATATTTATAAAGAATGTCACAGACTGGAACAGAAGAAAATTTTAATGTATTATTTTAATTTGTTTGTGAGTATAATATTAATTTTTATTTGAACATATTTCTACTTCTACGTAACTTCAAAGATAATTTTTATTACGACTTGGAATCAATCACAGATCCAAGGGCTATGTATCAAAAGGAGATTGTTTAATAATGATGTTATAAATGAATTCATGCCAGAATAGAGTCCATGATTTCCTCTGATAAACAAATAATTAAATGAAAAAACCGCCGACACCATAAATTAACTACACGTCAATATTACCACTCTTTTTGCGTAGGGGGCTAAGAACATATGTAGCTAAAAACACTCTCTTTTATGTTAGGTATCTATCTAACAAAAAAGAATTATCCAAATCGGGTCATTTGTTTGGGAGCTATGATGACACACACACATACACACACGTCAAACCTATAACACCCCACTTTTTGTGTCAGGGTTAAAAATAACTGGAACTAATCATAAGTTTAGAAAGCCCACTTTATAGTACAGAGTTGGATCTCACAGGGTAACTGTACAACATTCATGTCACAGACAGAAACGGACCGTGAGTAAGCCGTCAAGATACCTTACTGACCTGAAATCCATCATAGGTCCATGAAGCCCATTTCATGGTACACAGTTGGACATCAAAGGGGAACTGTTCCACGTTGATGTCACAGACGGAAACATATATACCGTGACTGAGCCACGTAACCTCTCCTGTGTGTTTTACGATTACGTTTGTGTTGATCACCGCTGACCGGTAGTTTGGGTCCGCGCTAGAAAGATAAAATTAAATAAATAAATCAGGGAATAAGTAAGGGACAAATCACACGAATTGAGCCTCAAAGTAAAATATAATGAGCTAGAAAATGCAATATTAAATGATAATGTCATTAACTGTGTTTTTTTGCAAATTATTGATAACAAAAAGACCGGTAGGTAGTTTTTTAAAATCAAATACCGTCTTATGAGTGTGTGAGTATTTATCGTGTGTGTGTGTGTGTGTGTGTGTGTGTGTGTGTGTACGCGTGTGTAGAGTAAGGAGAATTTTTTCAATCTTGAGAAATCATATAGACTAAGTTAGGTCCAAGGTTAGTTCAAGACTTTTTATAAACTCATATAGATAAACAACCAAGAATGCAGTCCTTCTAAGTAGCAGGCAGGCACATTAATTACTGCACCACATAGGTCGTCAAAATCACAATAATTAAATAACATACATATGTCATAGAAATTGAACAGAAAACAGGATACATAATAACTGAAATAATTTTCAAGATTTGAAAAGTAAACAAAAAAATGTCATCATTTTGTTCAGAAATTCAAATTTATGGAAATATCGAGACTAATACCTTTGGACCCCAATCTCTACTACAAGTACAAATGTACTTTTAAGTAAATATTTGTGTATAACAATGTGAGCGTGACTGTTGGGAACGACATTAATATTATTGTTTTACCCAACCCAAGCATTCCCTAAATGCTTGCCAAAAACAAATCAGAGTGAATTCCGAGAACAAATGGAGCGGTGTATTTTTATTTGTTTTTCAGTACAACCCCTTTAAAATATCATATACCAGCCGACCCGTGCCCACTTCGTTAAACGTTAAAACATAGCCTATAGCACTGCTAAATAGTGTACTCGTAGCATTTTAATTGTGAAGGAATTTTCGTGACTAGTTCAGTATTTCTGAAAATTATAAACTAAAAAAATATCAAAATTACAAATTTTACCTCTTAATAATATAAGTATAGATTTATAGTTATATTTAAAATTAATACTAAATATAATCAAAGTAAGTTCCATCTTTTTTTTTATGAAAAAAAAAACGCTATATATTTTCGGAATAAACTTCAAACTTATACCGGGTTTATTCAATTTTATTCAAATTTCATTACAATATGCAATTTGAGTCAATTTCAAGGCGATAAAATAATATTTAATTTTTTCTTAGTCCATACTTCCATTATAATATTATAATGATAAAATTGTATTTTTGTATATAACGAATAGACTCTATTTTGATCAAAGGCACAGATATATTTCTAGAGCTTTTAGAGTAACATAACCTACTTTTATTCCGTAATTGCCATAGTAATGATGGCAGCGCGAGTGAAACCACAGTATAGCGCTACTATCTTATCTAATTACCTATGTATGTATATAAATAATAAAATTGTAACTGAGCTATATCTGTGCATGGGAGATATTTAACAAAAACATATATAGGACCTTTACAGGACCTATAGAAGCTAAAACGATTGTCTTTATAATTTTTGTCTGTCTGTATGTTTGTACGCGCATCACACAAAAGTTCTGAATTAAATTTGGCACAGCAATGGACAATTACCTAGACTAAAAGATAGGCTTTTTATCGCGGAAAAATCTACGGTTCCCGAGGAATATAATTTATTGTAACCGAGCAAGGGACTAACAATATATTATAGTATCCATTGGTCGGATGAAGTCGCGGGCATTAGTTAGTATGTAAATATAAATAAAAATGTTGCAATACTGATTCCTTTTACAAATAATGACAACCAGGACATTTGGGCTCGAAAATGAGTGATTGAGTATTTGGTACAGACAGATGAATTTGGAACTGACAGCCAATAAATTACATGGAAAATTCGGAAAATTCAATCTAAGTTTTGTCGCTACAGCAGGCCTCATTTCGCTAGAACAAAAACGACTTAAGACTACCTCTAAGTAGGCTACATTATTCTTTACTTGGATTTACAATGTAAAGTGAAATAGGAATGATTGCTTCATTATGTAATATACTTATAAAACAAGGAAATTATATGCGCATAACTAGCTTCGTCTAATGTTACAACCGTGGAGCTAGGAGCACTATTGTCGTAGACGGTTACATACTCGTAGATAGACATGTGATAAACATTCTGTCAGTTTAGTAGTTTATAAGTTGATCCACAAACTGTATTAATATCATTATATGTAATTAAGTAAATCAATAAGTTATGAATCCAAAGCTATAGTTAATTTTGATCTCCTTAATAGTTATTACTAAGTTATTAAAATCAAAATGTTATACTTCAGGTAATTTTAAACATATCTTATTATTCCACCCAGTAAAGATATTTCACTGATTCGGATGAAGTCACTACTGAATTTCTCTTACAAAACTTGTTAAAAAAACTGTATTGTAGTACATTTCGAGAAAATAACGTCCTTTATTTAATTTTAAGAGTTTACTGAATTAGTGTGATTTGTAACTACATTGTTATATTTGATAATTTCATTATTTAAATAACCATAAGCAACCGATGTAACAATTCACCAACGCTCACTTGGAACTAGACACAATTATAATCTGAATTTAGACCGCAGCGCAGTTTGATTTGTTAACTAATGCTTCATTACGTGATATATAGTTTCATCAATAGTTCATATCAAACAAAGCGTTCTGCATCAATCTGTTATTCAAATAGTATCGAGGTCTACAAAAGGTACTAAGTAATGTGAGAGCAAAGTGATTTTTAATTATTTTAAACTAAATATTAATAAATCAAGAACTCACTTATTATAGAGGATAATGTCGGGCTTCCAGACTCTCTCGTAAGGTATTCTGATGACGCCGATGCCGTTGAACTCACTGGCATTCCAGCGAAGGTGATAGTCCATCCAGACCTGGGTGATCCAACAGTTGGTGGTCAGCAGCTGGTCTTTCTCTTCCTGAAACAATTATAACACAATTAAAACAAATTCTACAACTAGCTTATTACTACCACGCACTACTACAATTGTCAATATCTTCGGTTCTAAGAGGAGTATCGAGATGAAACTATCTTTTAAGTTAGACCTTCTCCAATAACTGCAACTGTGAAAACCGCATCAAAATCCAAAATAAAAATATACAGACAGACAAAAATTCGAAAAATAATCGTTGTGGCATCTGTAGATCATAAAGAACTCTCTCACATTTTTTTTCCTTAATATCTTCCATGAACTTGTACAGACATAGCTCAGTTAAAGTTTTAATAATGAAACGGAAACAGCAACGTTTTCTACGTTTAAAAGAATATTATGTATTATATTACTCGTATGTTCTATGTTTCTTAACAATATAAGGCTGCGTTGACCAATTGTCATTCAGTGGACCGTATGCCTGTTTGACTGCTTTGTGAAAAATGTAAGGAACAATTCACAAGTATAATTTGAAGAACCATAGAATATAAGTACAAAAATATGGAAACCGAACCCATAATACCTTATCAGCAGACGGACTACAGTTGACTACTGCACCTATGTAATTTTATAAATAAAAAAATTCATAGCACGTAATTGATGTAATAAGTATTTTAATTTAAAAACATGTCTATGAGTTTTTCATATTGAAATACTTCGATATAAGTCTAAAATTTTGTGCCAACTCCTAAATTGGAACGCACTGATATTTCACGCTTAGACTTACGAGTACATCTCACAAACTTTTTCGTCAATTTGCGATAAAACTCAACACAACTTGATTCTATTAAGATATAATTTTGAAGACTTGGAGATGTAAAATATTATGATTTTCTTTGATGAGTTCATTAAAACTTAATAGGTATGTTTATTAAACGTAATTTGATTGCGACAGTAATTTTTATCAATCTTGTTTTTACATATACTACATACAACCATTGAAATACTCGTTTTTTTTAATCTCCTGAAGGATTTCAAAGAAGTAACATTACTAAATTTTCAAATTTTATATCCTAATTCCAATCAGAAATTACCCGATTTGAGACTAGAAAATCCAATCCCGAGATTCCACCTATACTACTGTCCCGCGATACCGGATTTATAGTATGACCGTAGTCCCGGGAATAGATTCCCTACTTATTTCCCTAAAACAATCATTAATTAGCCATTTCTGTCAAAAATATCTGACTGAATATCAACATAGATTTATTAGAGTAAATTGATAAGCTCATATTAAAATAGCCTTCAAATGTATTCAGTTAAGTGTGTCAAATTACGAGGAGTAAATCAATTTTACTTTTACTAATGTTTACTTTTTTTATTGCCTAAATTAAATTGGAATTAATATTTTCATCAAACAAGCATGATAAATGATGTCTTTTTGCTGTCGTTGTGTCTGTAGGTGTGTCGTGTCATATACACACACACAATTGAACTCTAACCACGCGTAGCATTAGACTCACAATCCCGTTAAAAAGTGACCTCTGCAAAACACTGCTCATCGCTTATAAATGAAATTGAATGAGCAGACATCAACTAGTCCCGTTAATTTAACACGGTTTCAACTTACACACATTATGACTTATTTTCTAATACCTGATTCTGGAAATGGAACTTTGTCGAAAATTATTAGTTATCTTTATTGAAGTGAGGACTTTTTTTTGTTTGATTTTGTTCGAAACTGTGAATCTAGTTATTTACTGTTCATCGAGGACACAGAAGTAATTAGATGCTTTTGACATAGAGATCATGTGTGCAATATGTATATACACGTGTCTATGATAAATCTATATTCTACTTCGAGATTCCGAACTGTAATAATTTAAATAGGCAACTATTCCTAAATGTCACATTGTAGCAATAATGGTATATTTTTATAGCCAAGAAAGTAAAATAATTTTTACGTAGGAATAAATAAATATATTTCACTAGAAAATTTATCTCTGCTTAATAGCAATACGTGCTATCGAATAGTCCCCAAAATATCTTAATAATTAAGTGCCACGTTTAGTCGCGTAATTACATTCCCGAGTTTGCAACCGCTTTTACGGTATATTATCACTAACGTTCTACATTTCATTACGACAGTCCCTTACATGACACATCGTTATTAGACAAAGGTGAAGAGGAAATAGCACATTCCGAGGATTTGACACTGAATACGAAAATTGTAATGCTTTTCTTAGATTACAAGTATTATTACAAGTAAAAGAGATAAATTATTTACATTATTATTCAGTAATTCGTGATTATCTGTCTGTCTGTTGTGGTATTTATTTATTTTTGCAGCCTCATTTTATACTACAAAACTGTTGGTAATTGATGTTCCTGTGCTTATAAAAAAAAATTAATAAAAGATACCTAATAATAATTTATTTATAGCTTCATAAGTTCTTCTTCATAGGAAAAGTAAAAACTTCTTATAGGAAAAGTAATAGTAAGTAATAAAACTAAAATTGATACCATTTTTTATAAAATAAGTTAACGTTTTTTTAGGCCTTTTAGAATTCATAATTGTCTTTTGTCTATAATATATCCAATCAATTACATGAATAACCAAAGTTACGCATTAAAAATGTACGCGTAATGTTACGCGTACATTTTTAATGCTCGAAATATTTCAAAAGCCCGAGGTAAAACAGAAAGAAAATTGAGATCTGGCTGTGTCATGTACACGACCGTGTATTGTACTTGAATACGTTTAGGTAAACGGGTTATCTTCCGCTGCGTGCGATTTGTCACTGTTCTTAATAAATTCCTTTGGTAATGTAAAGATTTGAAAATACAACGCCAAACTGTGTCCTCCGATTTAGTTATTATACGGTTATTTCATTGTCCATGTAAGGTACCTTTAATTACGTATTCTCATAAAATACAAAGTATTTCCTTTAACAATATATTTGTGCCGGTTCATTCCCCAGAGTGTAATCATGTAAATTATCAAACTTTTCGTTCCTGCTTTGAATTTTCTCACATATGAGCAGATAACATACCCCAGAAGGGACGAAAACTTCCCATCTACCGGTAAAAACGGTGAAATTAATTGAATGTGGCCATGAAAAGGGATTCAATGGATCTGTTTAATCTGTGGATGGCATGCATTGTTGCATATTCACACTCCCATTGTGTGGCGCCACGTTTTGAATAGGCATACAGCTTGACTCATAATGAAGAGCTTTCAGTTGATTTAGAGCAATTTGGTGTTATTTTAGTTTGTGGCAAAATGAGCAAGTACATTATTATTTTACACATGGAAATTAGGGATAGCTTGATGCTATTACAATACACGCTTTTAATCATTCTACATAATATATACTTTTATGTCTTACGATACGATATTCACACATATCAAATATCTTTACTAATTGCTGCGAAACCAAAAAAAGGGTCAGGTCAGGTTCTTACATTTAGTCTGGACTCTTTGTCCGTTTCATATCGTCTTATTTTATTTAGTATTATCACTAGCAATACACTCTTAAATAATCCGGGAGGCAACAGTTAATTTTGTTACAACATGTAAGTAATAAGAAATCAATATATAAAATATATGATAAAACATATTTATTAATAGTAAGTTACAGGTTATATCACGTCTTTATCCCGTACGGGGTAGGCAGAGTCGAGAGTTGCGAGACTCGAAGGCAACGCTTATTATGCCATGCTTTAAATGGTGAGCTTATTAGTGGAATGGAGATTCAGAAATGGAGACAGGTTGCTAGACCACCGCCTATAGGAATTCCTGTTTCAAGCCTTAATTGACTTTTACAATCTGCGCGAGAAGAGTAGCAACTGGAACATTCTACGTTTTTCTTTCGCACCTAGACCAGCACGGAAGTTAATAGTACCTAAGTTAATTGACGTAAATACCTTTTACTATTCATTTAATTGTCTAACAAAACTAAATACTAGCAGCAACTCCGTTATTTGCATATTTGATTGTGAATGTATTGTTTTTGAACAATGTACGTTTATAAATTCCTTGCATATTAAATTACTACGCTAATTCTGTTTCTGTATGATATGAAATAATTGCCTCATATTTGCGCTAATACCAGTAAAATATAGGTGCCTATATAATGACGATTTGCAGTACAAATGGATATTAAATGAAAAATGTTGGTGTCTACACCAGACGCCCCTAACTGAGTTTATTACATAGAAAATTATCTCGAGCAATTTACTTGATTGCGAAAAACATATTACTATTTGACGAAAGATAAACATACATAGACTAGTAAATTTATTACTACTACTACTAGAAAATTAGGCATAAAAACTTTCATCTAATATATGTATGTTTTAGTCGTCATACGAGAATTATATCGTTAACTAAAAAAAATTACTCGTAGGTCTAAAAGGAAGTTAGTATCATATTTCAGAACGCGTGAATTCGGATTTTGCGTTGCTTGTCCTACAAACTGTATTATTTAATTATATATTTTTTAGATAAGTTCACATGGTATATTCTGTGTTATTGTGAATTAAAGAAAATTCATATCTCAGATATTATTAATAGAAACTAAAAAAAGTTTCAAATATATTTGCAACAAAGGTTCATATCCTTATACAATCCAAACGTAGACGATAACATAACAAGCAACAGAAACAATAGCTCAGAACTTTTATGTTGTAAAAGCTTTACAAAAGCAATAGATGTTTGTACACACAATTTTTAAATATTATTTGAATTATAATATGCATTAGTAAATCTTATTTATCTTTTGCTATAAAATGGCCACCAGAGACCACAAAACCTTTGCCAAAGTTTGCAATAAGCTTGTCTTTCTGTGTGAGAACACCTACATTTGATTTATATTTATGTCCAACCGATAGCAAAGAGCCTGCGTTCCCGCCATCACTCAAATTGTTGGAATAATCTGCAGATTAACAAAATAATCAGTTCACAAATTGTGTGGCAAGTCTCTGAATACTTTCCTTGCTGAAATGGAACGCGATACCGCTGAAATAAATAGGCTTTAGGGGAAAACTTTCTAAAATCCTTATGGAGTATTGTTCGTGACAATGAAGGCAAGATGTTCATTAAAATTCATTAGCTATAATAATGATGCTGAGCTTCTTATGTTTTGGGAGTATTATGGAATAAGTAGCTCAAAATTAATTGGCTTTATCACCTTATGCGTTACAATGTAGAGTTCGTAAAATTTGAAATATTATTCACGTCATCACGTGAGCTGACATTCAATCAGAAGCTTAATTTTTTCCTACATTATTCATGCAACGTCTTTATACGTTAATATTTATGAATATTTTTTAATGACAAAAACCAACGTAGTCGTCTCACTATTAATATTTTCGTTATTCTGTTAGTAATACCAACAACAATTAATAACCTAATCTTAAAGTTTAACAGTTTTAAGGGTAAAAAATATTGTTTCAAAAACTAAATAAAGAATTGCAAAACTATGTCTAATAGTTATTGTTTTAATACTATCTAAATATCAACCGATACCCAATCCGACCTCTATTGACAAGGCCAACGTAACCGAACAGCCAACATCAGCTTTGATCGACATTAAATTAGCAATCGGCTATCATACATTAGGTTTACATACGATTGTTGTCCAATATATATATTTTAGCTTTATTGCAAATTACTTAGTACTTCAATGATAATGATAAAATAGAGTGTTCATTTAAGTTTGTGTTTGAAAAGTAAAGGTATCATATTCAAGTCTTAATGAGAATAATTTGGACCTCCAAATTCCACCAAAATTAAATTGTGGCATGAAAAATCGTGTAAAAAACAGTAATAGATGTAATAAATGTAAATTAAGCAAATTTTGTGTTTAAAAATAGATAGATACGAAAACCTTTAAAATAAAAGATACTTGTTAAATATTTGTTGTTGAATTGGCCCAGGAAGGATCAAGTAGGTGTAAAGATCAGTATTGCGTAGGTTAATGTTGTTTACTTTGTCGTAGCATTGTTGAAGACGTGGACTCAAGAACTTAAGGTGTTTTAAATAAGATTTATTTAAATAAAATAACCTAAAAAAATCATATTATCATCGTTTTCTTATCTTTATTTTTACGATGTGAGTAATTAATAAAAAAAACCTGATTAAGACAAAAGTTATAATTTTGATTATATCACTCTCACTATTACTTATTTCTTTTAATTCATGAATAACCAATGTAATGGTGTCCTGTAATATTGCACTAATAGTATTGCTATATCTAAAAATGTAAGTACCTACCTAGTATTACTGGGCTAAATTAAAATAGATATACTCAGCCATCAAGAGAAGAAACACAACTGGAAATGTGATTCAATTCCCCACCTCACTATGAAATTAAGTAAGGCGTAGACGTAGGAAATTTGTGATTTCCACGTAAACCAAGCAACATCCATACGCTCCCTCTTCATTTTGCTTTTACTATCCAAAAGTATTTTATGCAATAAAACATGAACATCAATAAATTATTATAATTAATTGAGGTGCAGACGAATTATATCAATTTCACATTTATACGTGCCTAATAAGATATTTCAGTTATATACATATGTTTTCATTTATTTTTTGCTTTTTTTATATGCTATTTGAAAGGCTTATTAAATTATGATATTCCAAATTAAGTCATGTGAATTTTTGCACCTTCTGTTTAGAAAAAACTTAGTTCAATCAAATTTTAGCTCAGCTATAATTATAATTTTACAATTCGTAAATATTAGATCATAATTATAAATATATAGGGGCAAGTCACACAGAGGATGTACACCTCAAAGTTAAAGACTTGTATATGAGACTCGAATATTGCATACTAACTCAACGAAATAAAAAAAAAATTAATAAGTACATATATAAAGTTTATTTGAATAAAAATATTTTGAGATTGAGCTGATGTGAGCGAAATCGAAGCTACAAACAATACAACCCAATAATCTTTTTATATTATCTTTTTTCATAAATGTAGACCCTATCAAAATTTTGTTTTCATGAAGAGACAAGAGCAAATTACCTAGACTCGCGAATATAAAAGTAACTTTTCTCAAAATTACGTAACTCCCGTCGTTTGATACGAGTGTCTTATTCCATTATATGCGTGTGTTTATTCCATTACTTCAGGAACGACGAGAATTTGTATTTGAAATATGTATAGGTACATTTATACTAAAGGTATATCTGATTATCGAAAAGAAAGAATTATAACTTACACCAAAGAGAAAATACTAGAAACATTTACATTACCCTTAAATAAAAAGGCTGCGTAATATGTTTAAACAAATTATACGAGTACACCGTTTTTAGGGTTACACCAAGAAAGTCGTCAATATAATTCCTGTCTGCTTGCTTATCGAAAAAGTATCCTGACTTCCTTACTCCACCAATCAGTACATAATTCGCCTATTCAAATGACTTTTGTGTCTAACTAATCTGTTTACGCCATTAGGGGAAAAACGACTGAAACTGATCTGCATCTACCATAAAATATTATACAAGAAATTGCGGCTATTACAAAATTATTCCGTTAAATTATATATTTTAATCGGGCGGATCTGAATTTTTGGAACGAGGATTTGAGAAAATCGTTTTTCGATTTGCGTTGGTAATTTACATTATTTAAATATTATGTCGTCTATCTATTATTATTATTATTCATATAATAACATTTTAACTAAGCTACCTCTATATCTGAATATGGAAGATATTTAAGAAAAATATATATAGGGGATTATTTGTGTGATGCGCGTACAAACAAACATACAGACAGACAGACGAAAATTCTAAAACCAATCGATTTGGCTTCTATAGATCCTATAAAGAGCCCCTATATATGGTTTTCTTAAATATTCCTCATGTACAGACATAGCTCAATTACAATTTTATTATATGTATAGATAATACTAGATCAAATCGATCTCTAGGAATGCGGGACACTGCCTTTGAACAATCTCAAATTATAAAAAGTGACTCAAAAATGGTGATGATTATTTTTATAAATTGCTCCAAATATTGACTCAATGTACGGAATTTTTCTTTGCCGTAAATGGCTTTGCTTCTTTGTTTTAAAGTAAAAGGACGAAAAATATCATATTTGAACATTTACAACTCACAATTATATTTTGCCGGTATTATGTCCTCTTCATATATTCTTTTTGTATACATCTAACCTCTTATTGATATAACTTAACAATAACAATATTTTTGTTATGAATTCTTAAATCAACTATATTGATCTACATGTAAATTGCAAATATTTTGAATAGTACTTGTAGAAGTGTAAGCATCAAGTTACTATTTGTAAATGTCAATCTAGGGAAAGAGTTTACAATGGGAAATTCTTGTCATACGCGATATGCGATAACAACCGAACCAAAAGACTATAATTATACGTCATGTAAAGGATAAAAACGTGGTACTGTTTTTTTAAATCTAACAAATAATGATTTATCTGAAAATAGAACACAAATACTATGCAAACTTTGATAACATCTCCAACTTTACCAAGAGTCACCCCTATCGTAGACTTATCACAGGAGTATTGTATGCAATATATATTTCTATTTTATTATCGATATCATAATTTTAATTGTAATTCATTTTGATTACATATTGTATTGATAAATTACTTAAATTTGCTCATACAAAAACACAAATAGACATTTAAAAGAACAATAATTTTAGATTCTATAGCCGTGTAAAGTCCATGTATATGTTTTGTTCATTATGTATAAATATGGACCCATTACATCTATTTTATATAAGTACGTTTACTAGCGATCGCTCCTCGGTTTCACCTGCGTGCTTCCAATCCCGTGGATATTACGGGAAAAAGTAGCCTATGCCTTCCGTGATAAAGGAACCATTTAATGTTGTAAGAATTTTTTTAAATCTAATTAGTAATCTTGAGATTGGCGCATATAACCAAAAACAAAAATTCTTTTGCTTTATCATAATATAAAGCATAGATTTGTACAGATAATAAATATTACAACATTTCATGGCATGGATGGAAATCAATTGAGAAGATTACAGTAAATATCCACGCTATTGTATAGAGGTATATTATTGTATTGTAACAGCTTCCTTTCAGTAAGTTATATATGATTGATTCGCGCAAATGGGATATTAATTATGTATGTGGGTAGGTACTCCAGAAATGGGAATGGCGTTATATTTAGATTTATTTCAGCTTTAGATAGTATTTTATTTTTTCATGAACAAACAATGTATGGAGTGTCTTCCGTGCAGGTTTAGGAAGGAAATAAAAACTTAGAATAAAAGAAAGAAAATCATACGAAATTCTCACAGGCGATGAGTTAGCAATCTGTAAATATTTCAAAATCTCCATTCCACCAATAATCCCACCAATTTGATAAGCATCGCCTTTGAGTCTCACGACTCTTGGCTCTGTCTACCCTTTAAGGGATAAATTCGTGATACTCTATAAAGTATTATATGGACAATTACAATTGGTTACATTTCTTTTCAGTAGGTTACTGAAATATCTTTTTGAATATTATAACATATAATAAATGAAAAACGCACATTGCCAATGACATCATCGTACTATAATTTGTAATCTTGTTATAATACAATTAAGAGTACTTACCACGTCAATAATATGATGCAGAGAGACTCCAAACGTGACGAGCAATGGTTGTGAGGAGTTCTCTACAGGTCTCACCGACGCGTCGTACTTCTGCATGAGCTGCCGGATCAGCCTGTACTCCTCGTCACAACAACAGTACCCTGGAAGAAAGTAAACTTGAGTATTACATCCATACTTGGTTTTACAAACACACGCTTACTCACAAACAAACACGATTGCAGACATACCCCCTTATGCCTGGGATGATGTTCGCGTAGGAATAATAAGGAAGAGCGGGACCTATTATATATATCATATATACATACGTAAAAATCTCCATTTGTAGGTCTCGTTTCTTTTAATTTCTAATTTTGATTTATTAAAACTTACAAAAGAAATCATTAAGAACAGTGACAAAGTTCTTGAATTAGAATTCGATTTTATTGATCAAAAACAGAGAAACTTTCATAACGTTTTTAAGAATAGAAATCTCGTTATTTTATAACTCGTTAGTCATGATAAATAAACATTGTTACGTTATTTCAGATAACTGTGTTCATTTTTATTTATTTTTAAATATGCAATAAAATTTATATTAACAACTGGTTATCTCCGTGATGCGAACCTTAAAGTTATGAACTGATTCCAAACAAATGAATTAATTATACTCGCGTTTATAAACATTCATGGTAATGTGTGTGAATTCATGATTATAAATTACAGTACTAGTATTTCTATACTCTGTATGGCTCATCTAAACATATGTAAGTATATTAAAATTGTAAATATATAGTCTATATCTGTACAGAGAAGTAATAAAATATAGATTTTTATAGTGCAATAGAACCCAAAACGATATTTTTTATTTCTGTTTGTATGTCAGTCTATGTGTATTACGTGATCACTAATAATGTACTATTTAAATAAAATTTGAGGCTATTTTAACAGTGGTATTGCAGAAGGTCTAATTTAAAATCTGGCGTAGATTTTATCTTGACACCAGATATATTGACAATAAATAAATATATAATCAATAAGTCAATAACAGACGGCCGAAAACTCACCTGTTTATTGAAAATAGTAAAGGACTTGAAGATAAAGTTGCTGGCATGAGCTAGTAAAAATTAAAAACTGAATTTACTGGATGTTAAACCTAAAAATTTGGACCAGATGTGATTAAATGCCAAGCAATTTCATCCAAGCTCACCTTTGTTTGGGTAGTCGGAGAGTAAATGTCAAACGAAAGGGGACAAACTTGATAATGACCGTTGAATATGTATCAAATATCCATTTTAAATGTAAGTACTAATACTAAAGTAAGCAACGATTTTTTTTTTTATCAGCAACGGAAAGGCCAAGGTTGAACCTAACCGTTCCTTTGTGGAGAAAACTTTATGAGGGCGTTTGCGGTTTGGTGACAATAGAACTTGGAGCCTTGTTTGAATCTTCTATATCGATTTAAGTTCTTTCAGTTAACTTAAATATGGCTTTTGACATTTCACACATTTTCTTACAAATACATATATAAAACACTTTCGTTACTGAGTAACTGACTATAACAGACAACGTATATACATATTACTTCATTTCACAAGTACAATACTCCAATGGGACTCGAATATGGGATAAATTAAATAGAATAAAAATAGGGACAATATATTTTCGTACAGCCAAAATACGTATAATACAAATGTAAATTTAAAACGTAGTTCATATAATGCGGCCAGTACGATTACCATTTTAAAAAAAACTCAGCAACCGACCAGTTGTCTAAGCCTTTAATTACCCAAGTGTTCTGAATCGGAACGCCGATCAATCAACCGTCAGCACATACAGGGGGTGCTAATCAAACAAAACTGTGAGCGGACGTGATTATAAACACTCCTAAAGGTCGGCTTTTAGTTTGCGTGGTGTAGTGGTTAATTGCATGCCTCTGAACCGAGAATCCCGGGATTAATAATAAATGTTAGTTAATATTAGATCGATATGTAAACAGAAACAAATTGCAAATTGAGTTAGCCCCAAAGTAAGTTTGAATCTTGTGTTATATGATACTACCTCAACGATATTATATTTCATAACAAGCTTTTCCCGCGGGGATAGAAAATAAAAAAGTAGCCTATGTCACTCCCCTTTAACTATCTCCTCATAAATCACACGAATTCGTTGCTCCGTTTTGAAGTGAAATATGGGCAAACAAACACATGTAGAGGTATGTATAAACAAACACACACAGTATGGATAACATGTACATATAATTTTCCATCATGAACTAACCGTGGATCGAAGTCAGTACCTTCAGAAACAGACTATGCCGTGAAGGATTAAAACCCGTTTGCCATTCATCATTAGAATATTTTTAGATGATTGACTTTCAAAAATCAGTGTTAAGGGATCCAAGTTGTTGGGCTAGTTCTCAGAAACTTACAAATAAGTATAATCCTAAGGCTGCGTTCTGGAACTACGTTTTCGTTCGAATTGCAGAACAAAACGTCCCAAGAATTTGCAGAATAAAAGTATTATATCTTTGAATCCAAATTTCCTGCATATTTTTCATGAAATAATATCAAACTACATACGATTGAGTAAAATTTTGAAGATAGACATTATTCTCCTAACTTTTCTCAATTAGGTATATGCGAATAGGAATAATTAGTAAGAAGGATATAATTTCTTCTTTCATTTTCAACTCTATAAGTATGTTCATAAGACAAAATCACAGACTAATTACTATTACTCGTATCAGCATCCTGAATGTGGCTAAACTTTTCTAGTGGCACATCTAATCCCCTAAAAGCCTAAGTAACATTTAACGTTAGAATTTCCTACCGAAATTTCATGGATCGGTGAATTTCGGGGTCAGTGTAAAGTAATCTAAGCTATTAGGCTGTCTCAACAACCACGCACGAGATTTGAGTGTACATATTTCATTTCAAAAACAAATATTCTCGATAGATCACAGATTTATTGTAATTTTGTAAAGCTGTTAGTCGTTAAGTAATGACGTTGTCCTTGTTTCAAACGCAACAAATGTATCATAAGTAGTTTTAATATAATAAGGAATAAGACTAGCATAAAAATATCCAAAGAGAATAAAACATTAAAATCTTTATTTAGAAACTATTCCTTCAAAAGTATTTTTTCACTTCAGTATTTAATTTATAATATATCGTAATCAAGCTACCAGCCAACAGACTACCAGCATTTTGGAGCGACCATTGCTGAAAATAAATGCCGAAACAAACTCTGGTCGACCAGATTGCTAATTCTTCATGTAATACAAATTTAGTTGCATTCATAAACCAAAAGTGTCTTTTTGTCTATCCTTTCTATTTCAATTTGAAATAAACTCAAAAATACTCATTACATTTATAAGTTTTGACGTATTTTTATTTTAAAGTATCCAAATAATGGTCATCAAAAACAGAGCGAAAATGAAAAGATTTATAAAAATGAATCTAAGCTTGTAATAAATAAAAGAGTGATTAACTGTAAACAGTATTTCATTGTAGTCTATAAAGCATACAGTGTTGTTTATTTAGTCGATGTCAGGCGCAGATGGCAACATTAATTGGTACTCCATGGGTGCTCCGCCGTCATTTACCGGACTCCGCTTTTGCAATATTGTACGTAATTTATCTACCACAATCATTTTTTTAGATACCTTTCAGAAAAATGTGACGCTTCTTTTGTCTGTGACATTAGTAAAATTAAAATACATTAAAATAATTATCTTGATATTATATATCAATATATCGTAATATATATTATATATATTTTTTATTATCAAGTGTGTTTGATCCTAATTCCGCCTGATGGAAAACAGCAATGGTATGGTAAACGAAAACTCAAGTAACATTCATTCTCGCCTTGAAAATCCCAAAATTGAATGAAATCTGAAACAGCGACGTAAGTAGGGAATTCCTTTCCTTAACGGTTCGCAAAATGATTTCAAGTTAAGGGAATGAAAAATTGTATCAAATGTAACCTTTAATAAATTATCAATTACAAAAATATAGTAACATATTTTTTATAAGTAATTACTTATGAAATTTCTTTATAAACAATGATTAAATATTGTTGAACTATGCTTAAAAAATCAGTCAAAGTTTCAATTACTAAATATCAAATAGCGAAAATAATTTTAGAAGAGACATAAAAAAGTTTGTGTTAAACTTCTATTTAGTTTTACTTTGTGGATCTAATCGGAGCTTCTTATTTTGTTTATCATTAAGCCTTAACAATTAGCAATTTATCTCTTTAATAGCTTCATTAAAAACTAAGCACGTTTATGTAAATTCTGCCATCTTTTTTAATTTACAGATTAAGTAAAAATTTTTAAGTAAAATCCACCTAAACTGTGATTCGCCCACAAGAGCAACAACCAACATTTGATTTTGATTATCAGTTTAATCTTCATTATCATTATAATATTTACGTTGGTACATGGTATTAAAGCAAAATCAAAATCTATTACAGAAACTCAACTTTTTTTTTTAATTTAAATTTTTTACTTCATTACTTCTTCGCTCGTGTGGGAGCGAAAACAAAAACGCAGATTGTGTCAGCCGAAAACATTCCGCGAAAACTTTAAAAGTTAATTAAGAGAAATTGTAAAAAACAAGGGATTTTTCTCACAGGTAGTGAATGGATTTCATTCCACCATTAAAAACCGTTCAAATTAACGTGACCTTCAATTCTCAGACTTATATTTAAATTTATATTAAGGGTTTCGTACAAAAAATGAAAAACGGAACCCTTTTAGGATCACTCGTGCGTCTGTCTGTCCGTCCGTCTGTCACAGACAGTTATTTGGCAACAATAAGCTTTTCTGTGTTATAACATTATATTTACTTAAACCCAAAGGCAAACTTTAAAACTATTAATTAATTCCAATATCGCCCTAATAATCGAAATATGTTAGTCATGTAAATAACTTCTAAAACAAAAATTTTAAAAGTTATTCGCTTAAAAGTTGTAAATAGAAAATAATTATAATAGTTGGCTGGTATCTCTCTTCATAGACATTAAGCTCTTAAAACAGTAAAATGGTTTCTAAAAGGTTCTTGGGAATATCTGCATCGCATAAACGAGCCGTAGAATGCATGCATCAGAAACTTTTGAAGCTTTCAAGTTTTAACAAAAAAAGTTCATGTTCTGGAAGTTAGTGGTAAAACTTGTACTTTTAAGAATTTTTAATTTCGTATAAACTTATACTGTTTCTTGTGAAAATCTTACTTTTAACATTACAAAGTCAATCGCTTCGTACATTTTACTGCAACAATAGAGTACAATATTAATTTAACAAAATTGATATATTGTTGCGTTTACTTCTAAAGTCTTACAGAAAAAATATCCCATTATTACCTTCTATAATAATGAACATAATATTTTATAATTTATGTAGATACTTGAACATTATAATTATGTGAGTTTCTTTATTACATCATAAATTCTTAACTTCCCACTTAGCATTCAGCTAAAAATTACTAATAAACTTCATAATTTTTTTAAGGTTTTTGGTTAATATAGTCATTTCAATGTATATTTAGATGTGTTATAATCACCTAAAAAATTTGCTTTGAATAAGCACATTTAATTTAACAATGTACACATTACATTGTTCAATGGCATTAAAATATAAGAGGCTTATGTAACGCCGAAAATAAAAGAAAAAGAAATTATATTTATTTTATTTGACACAAACTTTAAGTACCAAAGTAAAGTCCTGCTGCATAACACGTTGTTTAAAAAGTAACAAAAGCTATCTTAAACGAGGAGGTTAAAGTAAAGTCAAAATACAAAATATTTTTTATTTATTTATTGCGTATTAGTACGTAGTATAAAACAAAATCGCTTTTCGCTGTCTGTCTATATGGATGCTTACGTTTTTTAACAGCTAGGGTGATTCACATGGAAGATTTTTAAACCCGTGCAAAGCCAGGTCAAACCGAGGCGAGCCGTTAGTTTATTATAAAATCTAGTAACATTAAGTTACAAAAGTCTAAATCTATCTCTATGGTTTGTAAATACATATATTCTTTTCAAAAATTATTTTGTATAATAAAATTGTTCCAATCTCTTGATTAGAAATGAAAGAAGTATTTTGTATTGAACTTTTTCTGTACATAACCATTAAAGAAAAACAATATTGGTTCGATTTAACCCCAAGGATTATAGGGGACTCTTGGGTTCTAAAAGGAATTTATTTGCGTTGCCAAAAGAGCTCGCACTGGTTCGAATAAACAACCTCCCACCTGGATTCAACAAAAGTCTGCAATTTATTTTACAGGTAAGTAATTATTGATTGTATTAGTAATAATCTAGTATCCTTAGACAGAAAGCCAAAAGACAATAATAAAATCAATGTATCGATAATTATAAGAATATCTATGTCGAAATATCGAATAACAATACATCGATATACTGATGGCATCGTTGGCGCAGTGGTGAATTCCTTGCCTCTCAACCAAGAGAACCCGAGTTTGAATTCCGATTATTATGGAATCTTTTTTTTCTGTTTTGCCCGGGTCTTGGATGATTATTATATACATATACAAATGTATTTATTATAAAATATAGTATCATGGAGTTAGTATGAGCTTTCGTAGTGGTATGAGCCTGCTGCATGCTTTTTTAAGCTTGCAGCATGAATGAGCCGGCTCGTCCAGAGCACTACCACACTCCTACAGAAGACCGACGCCTGAATGGCCGCTATCAGCCGCCATGTTCCGTCCGGTGAGTGGTAGAGTCGGAGGCCCAACTTCCCCGCCCTCCCCATTTGGGGATAGCTTTGTAAAGGCCTGCAACGCTTCTATGACCCCGCGGGTATTCCTTAATTCAATGTCTAATCTTAATCTTGGATCCAATCTTAATCTCTACTAAATTGTTGTGATTATAAATATTATAGCTGAAATTATCATCAACTCATCATCAGTTATGTTCTCAATGGTAACGTTAGCTAAACTAGATGAGACTAGATTTGGCGAGATTTCTGGTTTCTACACAAAATCTACGTCTACGATCTGCCCTCTGCAACTCTAAGAATAAACCTGTACAAACCTTAATATGGGTACATCGTATCCTCACTTCCTTACCATTACTATAAATACGAAAGTATGTATATTATTTTTTCAATCAAAATTATACAAACTTTTACAGTAATCTAGCTTCATGCGCACATCAGAATAACGCATATGCTACAATTTATAAAAATTGTATATAATTTGGTCAAAATACTTTTATAACGTTCACGACGACGAAGTCGCAAGCGGCAAGCTAGTATCGAAATAAATGTATAAATTTACCTATAGATAGTCTATATACGAGCAATTTTGACATAGCAATTTGCTCTCCGTTTTCCCTAGTGGATATTGTCAAAATATATTATTTTGAGATATCTTTTGCTCGTATCATAATTTTTATCAAATAATATGGCTAAACAAATTATGTTTTAAATTGTTTAAAGACAAATCTTCAAATCTGAATTGCGCCTTATTATTTATTTCATTCAAAAATCATTGTTTTCTATGTATTTACTATAAAGAAAATGTGATAATTTCTGGTCATTTTAAAATATGGAAAAGATATACAAAATATACAGCAAAATACGCAGATAAAAAAGAAAAATTCGTACCGTTGTTAATTTAAAAAATAATTCAATATTGTTAATTATTCTTTTGATTTTCTAATGTTAATTACATGCACTTTATTATTTAAACGATTACCTAAAAATAATACATTGAGCAAAAATAGTTTTTTATTATATTTGGTATTTAAAGCTTACATAAATAAAAATCTTACCATTAATGAAAAATATTGCAACTATCCAAACGATCTGTCGATTCGGCAACATGCTCCTAGTTTATTAATTCAAAACAAAAATTTATAAGTATTATTAATTAAATTTTTTAATATTCTTGAGTAACTTTTGGCATTTATAACTTTCACACTGACTTTAACAGCCGCATTTCTGTCACTGGCACTAAATAAATTTCATAACAATATCTGTGGTAAGAAAAAAATGTATTAGTGAGTAATAAATTGTTTTATGTCCTTCGTAAAATGTTATGACGTCGCGTTCTATCCGCTATGGGATGCTGGCGGTGGGCGGCGCGTCGTAGCTGACACTGATGCTACGCCGCTACGAAGCCTACGCGGCTACGGGATCCAGCGCTACGCCGCCGCTACGCGTGGAATTGTGGAACTTGGGCACGCTTTATCCTAAATGAAAAATGCAAGCGTACAATTAATTTTAAGATGAATAATATATAATAGTTATATCTGTAAAATTGTATACATTTTTAAAAAGTATTTCGACATAAAATGCTTATAAGCTCTTACATTTTTATATCTACTTTTATCGATTACAGTCGAATATTTTCACTTTCTTGCATGATGTTTATTTTTTAGTTGTTAATGATGTCTTAGAGTCATACAAATAACAGTTTCATAAATTGTTTCCTATAAATTGCCACTTGTTATTTCCCAAACCTAAAACTGCATTTTTTTAGGGTAAATTTAAATACGCTGCAACTAATTGTTGGAATATTATATACTTACTATTATGGAAAATTATATAATGCCCAAGAAAAATTCTTAGACTATACGAATCTTTTAAGATAAAATTTAAAAGATTAATTTTAAGAGTTCAGAAGATGTAAATTGTATATTATAAATGTCTAAAATACAAAAAATATAAATTATTATTTGATCTTGACGATCGTGTGTATAGTGTCATAAGGACACATATACATTTTGTTTGGAAATACGTGACATATGTCACCAATTTTGATCCTGTAAATAATACATTTCAATAAGTTCCTAAATGCTACTGGGTATATGTCATTATAATATGGAACACTTATTTCATTTTTAATACTGCAAGCATTTTATTACAAAACAAAAGTTATACAGACAAATTTGTAATGAAAATTCCTATTTTTAATTCCCGACGCAACAAGACGGGTATTATAAGTTTGACGTTTGTGTGTGTCATTATGTCTTTGTCATCATACCTCCCAAACGGATGAACCGATTTGGATAATTTTTTGTTTGTTAGAATCGTGACTTAATCGAGAGTATTATTAGTTATATTTTTAACCCACGGTTCAAAAAGAGGGTTAAGTTTGACGTGTGTTTTGTCATAAAGTGTCGGAGCTTTTTCAAATTTGTTATTTAATTGTTACACAACCGCTTCACAGCCTATAGAAGCCGGAACCAGAGGCGTCCTTACGCATGTTGCTTACCTTAAATATGGACGTGACGCCGTTTTTGAAGAACTTCATTCGCACTCTCCATGTTTTTATTCACAATGCTGAACTAAATTAGTCCTAGATAAAACTTCGTCAATTTATTGGTTATATCTTAAATTTATCAACGTCAACTGTTTAAATTGAGATGATCTATTACGATCTTACACATGATTAATCTTGGTGTATAGATCATTAGCATTATACGTACTAATTGTATAAATATACTAGCTTATGCCAGTATACATGCTTAGCTTATGTTCCATCAAGTAAATTTTCGTGATACTAACATACAGACAGGAAGATAGACAAAAATTCTAAAAGCAATTGTTTCGGCTTCTATAAAGAACCCCTATATGTATATATTTTTCTTAAAATATCTCCCATATACAGACAGTTACAATGTTATTATATGTATAGATGTTGTAATAATCGTGTTTTAGTATATAAATAGAGATATCAGTGACTAAATATCTCAGTGCTAGTCAAAATCATTATTCTCCATCTTTTATTCCAGGCTCATCCGTGCGAATGTGTGCTGCTTCTGGCTGCGATTGCTAGCAGTCATTTATTTCAGTCAGATCTTTGGACAGCTTTAAAAGTCTAGCAAAATCTGATTTCCCAATTGTGTCATATAGTTTAATTTGCCAAAGAATATATTTTCAAATTTTAACCACTTCTATAAACAAATTCTTCATTATTACATTAAATGAATTATAATTGTGTTTTACAGAAGAAGAGTTTAATAACAAATTTGGTACACCAAGTTCTATTTATTATTACTCTTTTGAAGATTGGACTGTAACATATATACATAAATATTAAACTCGAGATTTTTTGGAAATACATACATATATTCGGATATTGTACCACAGGACTCCAGCCCCATGGGCGGTGTACAATTTATCTGTCTACTTTTCATTGGGAAATTAATTACAAGGGTAACATAATACTGTTAACACCGAAATTTTCATGAAAGCTAAAACCTTGATAGCTCGAAACACATACGTTCAAAATAATACTAGACTCAAAAAGACACATTTTAATAAGAACCTATACTAATCCTAATCTGCTAATATTATAAATACAAAATTTATTAGGATGTATCTATGTTGATTATTCATGAAAAAAATTGGCTTGATTTGAATGATAATTTACAGTTATGTATATAACTACAGACCAAATTCCACGCAAGCGAAGTCGCAAGCAAAAGCTAGTAATATTCTGAATTGGAAGAGTTTGTTTAGTTAATCGCTCTATTTTCCAAAAAATAAACTAATTCGATATAAAAAAAACAGTTTAAGATAGCTTATTTATCAAGAAAATTTTTAGGCTATCTTTTATCAAATAATTCCCACGGGAACGGGGACAGAGTGGGCGGTCGCTAGTAAATTATATAAAAGCTCATTTTAATGTTCTCTACGGAAGTACATTTTGAATTCCATGCAGTGACACAAATAGCCAGTATATTTTGTACAAAATTCCTAGCTTCAACTTAATACGCGGCAGCCGCATTGCGAATGTATTCCTATTTCCTAATCCTACAATTCTTGTTGTGCACTTTATGTCACCAGTTTTTGGGCTACAAATGTTATAAAATAAATTATTTGTAAATAAATAAATTTGCAATTTTCTTTTGCATGTCTAAACAGATGTTTGCAGATGATTATTCTGCTTCTCTCCCCGCACAGTTTGTTACATTCTATGAAGAGAGTGGATATTAATGTGGGAGTTCTTTTGATAGGCTGGCAATTAGTCTAATAAAAATCCTCTTAAATATTAATTTAATTCTATTTTTAGTATATGTTGTTAAAGCGGCAACATAAATAAATCTTCTGTGAAAATTTCAACAGTTTACCTATTACAGTTAAATACAACCTGATGACAGAGGGAATAACAGACAGACAGACGGACAGAGAGTCTTAGTATTAGGGCCCCGTTTTTACTCTTTGGGTATGGAACCCTAAGCAATATTTCATAGGAGAAATCGTAACTGTATTATATTCCAATTTCCATGGTACCTGTTAAACAACCTGTAAACGTGAAAACCAGTAAGTGCCTACTCACAGCAATTACAGTTTATTCATTCCTTTTACTCAAGACTCGATTGCTTTCATATTTTCTTTGGTAAAGCTTTTAAATGTAATTTTCGTGCTTTCAACAAATTCACATACATCATTCTCAAATCGGATTACCCAGTGAATGTGTATATTGATGATGTTCGGTTTGGTTAAACCGCGACGGATTAATTCCGAGAAATCAACCAAATTCAATTTAATTTCAGTAAAATTTTAGACTAAATAATGTACCTACTTACATATATTTAAGGTCATAACATATTGGCTTTTGAAGGATCGTATTTCATGAGCACAAACATATTTCAAATAGACCTATAAAGTATATACATACCTACCTATATTTTTGTTTAGATTTTCTCGGTGGCAAACGTCAAACAAAACCTAAAAAATGTCTAATTATGCCATATTGAGCTGTTAAATTATCTCATCTCAATAAAATGTGTGGGGCACAAAAGGGCGCCGTATTCTTATCACTATATTGCACGTTTAACGTCACAATAATAAGGGTAGAAAAAATGACATATTTGATATACACGGTCTAATAGATATATGTATGTATGAATGTTCTTGAGCATACATAGGAATTTTCGTAATTATTATTGGTTGATGTCATATTTTTTCTGCAAACTTTAGCCGAGATATAGTAGCTATATTAATAACAGCCATGTTTAATTAACGATAGCTAACGAGGTCACCCTTTCTATAGAAGAATTGATTGCTTATGATGTATCATTACGGATTAATATTATACGATCTTATTAATGAAATAATTAGAGCTTTTGTAATCCATCATTCGAATAGTGTACTTAATCTATACATAAAATAAATCTGTTACCGAGCTATCTATATCTATACATAAGAGATATTAATTAAGGAAAGAAACATTGGGGGGGTTTAAGCCATAAATAAACTTTTTTTACGAAACTATAAAAAAACGTAGGATGTACCTGCTATTCATTTTCTACTAAGTGAAGCTTTTGTGTCTCACAACTCTTGACTCTGTCTACCCCGTAAGGAATAACGATGAGATATTGTGTCAGTACCTTTCTACTAACCCTAAAATATAAAATTTGAAAAAATTTACAAATCCCAGCTCATGAAATTTACTCATGAAAATATGCGAGTAAAATAAAAAAATGCAAGCTGCCTTTTACAGGCGGGTAAACACGCTAACTAGCCCCTCATAATTGCAGCGTTTTCAGCCGCACCGGTGCGCTTGTACTGATACCGCCAATTATGACTACATTCAAACCATAAATCGTTCTTCATCCTTCAAAGGCAGATTTACCAGACTTTTCCGGATTTTTTTTCATGCAAAGAGCGAAGAAAATATATGGACTGTGCAAACTGGTGCTCTTTTTGCGTATATTATATAAAACAATCAAGGGAAATTTACATTAAGAATGTTACTAATAGGCTTTGAGTTAGCCAGCTTTATTATTTCTGACTCTGCGACTCGACTTTCTCTATACCGCAACGGCGAATATGTTATGGATGATATGTAAATTTAAAATTCTTTAGACTAAGTATATATATATAATATGTAACTATATATATACTTATGTAACTATATATAGGAAAAGTTAAATTTATGATATACTAAGAAGTAAAATCCAACATAAAACTTCGTATATAGCTTCAAAATCTTATAATAAATGTTTATGACGGACCATTGTTGCCAGTTGAATAAATGTTAGATAACGTTAATTTTCTTATTGTTTGTTCGTGTTTGAAATAGTGTATGGGAAATAAAATTTAAAATAAAGTTGTGTCGGTAGCAGCTTGGTGGCGCCGGTGTAGCGTGGCGCCCAGTCGAGTGTGAAACTATTGGCCACTGCCTGATCGGATTGCAATCACTAACTTTTCAAACGTACCAATTTGAACAAAACTACAATATGCTTTGCAAAAAAGACAGTTGAGTAACGAATACTTTATCTCACTTCGATGAACTTGATTTCTAATAAATAAATAAAATATTATCTATTAAATTTAAAACAGATTACACAAATTTAATTCGAAAGTTAAATCGTGGGATCTAACTCAACGACACTATATAAATATACATACATATACATATATAGATAAACATTCAAGTCACAGGCCAATCAAAAAACGTTCTTACCCATCATGACCTAACCGTGATCGAATCCTCTTGGAACCTCATACAGTGGAAACTTTGGCCAAAAAAGTCATCAAAACGAAATCTTGCATAACATCCTTGTGTATAACGAGCATTTCCTCTGTGCTGATTGTTGAAAGAGCACTATTTATGTAGTATTTATTTAAAAAAAAATAAAAGACAGAAATTATAATTTTTGTATTATAACAACTTGTACAAAAAACAAACACTTAAGGAAAATCTTTTTCTAACTCAAACAAGGAATCAAGCGATTGTAAATTTATTAATTTGTATTTTACAATAATAATTTACAATAATTTTCATCTTGACAGCATTGACCTAGAAAATTTTTACGATATTAAAGAGAAAACTTCAATATATTAATCGATGCTTTGAAAATTGCGCAGAGTGCTTTATGAACTGGAAATAATTTTAATTAATCCCTCTGGCATAACATGGAAGTATTCAAAAACAATAGCCTAAAGAAAGCATGATCAATTTATCTCTTACTAAAAATAACTGTTTATTAAATTTAGATTTAATAGGGTAAATATCCTTCTCAAAATACTAGGGTATTTTATTCAAGTTAAATGTATACTAGCATACAAAATGAATATACACTTTAAATAAAATTTTCGTAGCAATTATTAAACCAACGTATTAGTTTGTTGGATTTTTAGTATGATTTGATTTTAATTCATTTTTTTTTTATTAGTAAAACCAACACACTTACTATACTACTTAATTAACAATATATATAACTGATAGTTATATTTGTATGAAATTACATTACAGGAAATTCGGACTAATTCTTTCTCCCTACCTACAAACATTTCCTCTGTATCTAAAAAATAATAATTAAAATTGAAATCTTTAAATATACTAACTTATCGATATTATACTGTTTAACACTATAATATCGATATATTGCTTCTATATATATGTACCTCTATATGTCACTTTATTAGAGACATTTTTAGGTCTCTAAAGAGAGAGTGAGTAGCTTACGGTAATCTTCAATTAAAACAATGGCAGAGTAGGCTTAAGGAAAATCCAGCCGAATTAAAAATACATTGTGCCTCTTCGGGTCACTTCCCACCTCATCCGACGTATTTCTGCTGAATTACCATTACCATTTTATCACATGGAATTTCCTGTCGTATATGTAAGAGAACCGATCTCAGGCGTTCAGTGGGGGAGGATTTATGTTCAGCAGTGGACGTTTCGCAGCTCATATGTTAATAATGATATGTATAAGTTGTGTATATATAATTGTCATCATTATTAATCACAAAATGACCCAGTGAACTTCGTATCACATACATATATTTGTTGAAAACAATTTTTTTTTTCCAAAAGTCAAGTCATTATACGTTTTACAGCTAGGAACATTGTTTATTGGAAAATTAAATTGAACTTTTTAGAATTTTCCGTGCCTTATAATAAATAGAAGAGAGAAAGCCTCTCTTCCAGTACGCCATTGTACTACTGGAAGAGAGAAGAATGGCGTACTGGAAGAGAGGCCTGTGCTCTGCAGTGGGCGGAGAAAGGCTGAAATGATGATGATGATATCGTTTCTTACCGTTCATACCTTTACTGAACTTCCGCAAATATTGTAAGATCAAAATTAGCCTAATTGGTCCAGCCGTTCTTGATATTTAGCGACAAACGAACAGCAAAAACGTAATATATTTACATAAAAGAAAGTGGCCTGAACTATTATAATGAATGTAAACAGTCGAAACTCGGCTGTTCAGCTAATAATTTATATTGACTTCAAACCAATCAAAATCTCATGTTCAACTAATAGATTAGTTCGTAAAACGTCAAACTATAGATTATTAGAATTCATATTTAGTATTTAACGAAAACAACTAATGCTGAATTACGCTTTGTACTAAGTGTATTATATTGCATTATAATAAATTAAACGTATTAATTGCTACTCTGCCAGAGTATCAATTCAATATCAATTAATTTACGTAAGAAGTGGAATTTCGCTTTGCCGTATTGTTATCCCTTATTGCTTGTTAACAGAATGTAATTAAATTTTAACCGAATATACATATAAAAACGTGCGATAAAGTTTTAGTTTTGATGACTGATTTAAAATTACAAAAATACGCCTTAACTTTGTAAGGTATTTTGAAAGATATTAATCTAGACATTTTTTTATCATTTTTAGGGTTTTGTATGGTAAAACGGGAACACTGTTACTAAGGCTCCGCTGTCTGTCTGTCATCAGGCTGTATCTCATTAACCGTGATAGCTAGAGAGTTTCGTAGATGATGTATTTCTGTTGCTGTTCAGTTGCTGAATTTTTATGAACGAAAATAACGTTTAAAAAGGGAAAACACATTTGATAAAGATTGAACTTGTTATAACTGGCGACCAAACATGCCAAGCCTAAGAGCGCGCAGTTTCGTTAAATAAGGGTTAATTGTCCGAAGAATTCGTCTAAGTCACACAACTTTGAGTTGTAAATCGGATTGTCTCGAGATTAATCTGTGGAGGGATATATGTGCTCTCATTAATTTAAGTTTAGATTTACGATTTGAAAGCCTATAGTACAGACTATATAAGTATGTATGTATATATTTATATTCATAACTAATATTCAGATAGATCAAAAGGTTTGATTTCTGCTCTTACCACTTCTTGAGTTTATACACCAATCTCATAAGTTTATGGTAAATTTAATAAAATATCGTCAGGAAACGTACACACGGGTTATCTTTATGTTACTTGTGTGTGATACGGTTGCTTCGATGGCGGTATCGTAATTCATAACAGATGCTTTCAGATGACAATTTCATGAAGTTTAGAACTATGCGAAAAATATCCAATTTAAAATCCTTTCTGTTAATTGACTATTAAAATATACGCGGGAAGAGAAATAGCTGCAATTCGTCTTTCTTTCGCTCCCTCACCAGCATGCATACCTACTGTATTTGTACTCAAAACGTACTAGAAAAATTTTCAAACAGTTTTCAACAACAAGGAGAATTATTCCTGAGGAAAGCTTTAGTGCACTAAAAGATTAGATTTAAAACTATAACTTTGTTTGTTTTGTTTACAATTAATGTCCAACGAAGTGGGCACGGGTCAGATAGAAAAAAAAAACATAAAATTCAAGTATGGTATAAAAAGAAAAAAGAAAATAATAGCTTATGACTCTAAGACGGTACAAATTATCAAAGCATTAAGTCACAAATGTCCAGTCAATGCAAGTCGGAGATGACGAAAGGAGGCTGATTTACAATCATATTAGAGCGGGATTGTCCACAGACGGTAAACTTCACGGACTCAGCGGAGGAAATGGAAGCTGCACCCGTGAGGAAAATAAACGTCTTCTTAATGTATGTGTACCTTATTTTAAGCAAAATAAAGATATTTCTATTTGTAGGGCTGATGTTGGTATAATGGTGATTATATTCTAGACTAGCTAATGCCCGCGATTTCATCCGACCAATGGATACTATAATATCTTTTCAGCCCCTAGCTCGGTTACACTAAATTATAACCCTCGGGAACCGTACATTTTTCCGGGATAAAAGTAGCCTATCTTATAATCTAGATCATAGTCAATCGCTGTGCTAAATTTAATACAGATCTGTTCGGTATTTTTTGTGTGATGCTCATACAAACATAAAGACAGACAATAATTATAAAATCAATTGTTTTGGCTTCTATATGCCCTATTAAGAACACTTGTATATGTTTTTCTTTTATCTTTCACATTTACAGTGATAGCTCTGTTACAATTTTATTATATTTTTATATAACATGATCAATTAATTACGACAAAACCGTGGAAAGAACTGCCTGCATCGGTATTTCCGTACCAATACGACATAGGAACCTACAAGAAANNAGAGAGACAAAAATTCTAAAAACAACCGTTTTGGCTTCTATAGGTCCTATAAAGAGCCCCTATATATGTTTTTCTTAAATATCTCCCATGTACAGACATAGCTCAGTCAAAATTTTATTATAAGTACAGATATTACATTGTTATTTGGAAATGAATAGATAATTCGTTAATTCGTCCATATTTATGTACGTAACTTCCGAATGCAACAACATACATTTATTATTTTTTGTTTTAAAAATTTAATTCAATGAAGTAATAAATAATTAGGTATCTTTTATTTTTGCTCATTCCGATTAAAGATAACTTGCTTCATTTAATAAATTTGACTTGTGAAAGTTTAATAATATTTTAAATTTTATCATTTTAACTTTATTATGACATCGTTACAGACAGATTTTTTTAGTGTTATTACGAAGCAAAGAAATAAAAAAAAGCATTATCATGTGTGGACCTAACAATTTCACGCTAATCCTCCATGATACAATGATTTATGAGCAAATTCTGTCATTATTCGGGAACGCCTTTGTCCATTTTTAAAGGCTAAAAGGTAAAAAGGACACGATTGGATATGGACAATGAATAGGAATTTACAATAAAGACCCCTAAAGGTTCGTCGGCCAAAAGACGGGAAGAACCCGATTTTTTTGATAAGAATCACATCTGACCTGATCACATTACGCTTGCAAATAACACGCATAATGTGACTCATCCATGTGATATTGATCGGTGTCGACGGGGCAAAATTCAAATAAGAAGAAAAAATAATTGAGAAAGATGAAAAAAGATTGCAGTAGCTTTAGCACATATATTTTCACAAATCAAAGATAGTGTTTTTCATCAATAACAATTTTAATCCCTTATCTTTTCAATACTTATCTGAACGACAGTAAAATGGCAAATTACTCGTGCATCACTAATTCATTGAAAAATGAAAAATAAACATTAAATCATATTCCGCTTGTAACGCCAGTACCTACCACTTTTCAAAACCTTTGCTTTTCTATACATTGTTCCACCCCGTTGTAAAGTAATTACAGTACACAAATAGATGTTCTAACACAGATCAAAGCTTTCAAACTTGATTCTTAAAATCTTCCCACGTTGTTTTATTTTTCTTCTTAAGGATTAAGATTATTACCAAAAGTTATTTGTGTAACGATTATTTAAATTCCTAAACCACTGCCTCATTATGATGATTCTTTTTTTGTGATTTTTTTTTGTATCTAAGAGCCGAGTTCACCAACTTTTTATATTACTGATTCACATTTAAACAGTTGATTTAATATTTTTTCGTGTTCATCATATCCATATATTTATACATCAAATTTGACAAAAGTAACATACTATTATTTAGAAGGCTGATCGAAGGGAATTTATTTTTAAGTACTAAGCTGCATAAATCATAATAGTATGTATTTTATACGAGAAAATAAACTGTTACTTATTTGTTAATACAGACGGATGACAAGCCCAGCCATCCCATCAAAATATATATTGCGAAAGTTTCATCCGACATTTTACAAATTAATGGAAATCTGTCTTCAGGAATGGGCTATGAAATTTGTTCATAAATGTTATTTTCTAAGAGCTAGGCGTTTGTATATTTTTGAAAGTATATTTCGGGCGTGCCTTGTTATAAGAAATACTATATAGATATACTGAAATGTTATGTATATAGAAATACTGAAATGTTAGTATATTTTCATCTTTATGAACTTCTACAAAAATCTTCCCTTTTTCTTTTGAAAAGTATAATAAATTTAAAAAAATTGCGACTAGACTATATCTATACATAAAAAATAAATTAAGAGGTGTCTTTATAGGAGTAAAAAAAGATTTTATGCAGAATGTATATCTGTCTGTTTGTAAAAGCATCACACAAAAACTACTAGATGAAATTTAATCCGGTTGAAGAATACTTTAAGTTAGAAAATTATTTTATAAACATATATTTTGTAAACATATTTTTGAATCCTTTAAAATGGTATGTATATGTAAGGAATGGGGTCAAGATGATTATATAATTATTAAGAATTTAGAAAATATTTAGGTAATCGTTTTATTTTGTTTCCAAATTGGTAATACTTAACACTTGTGAAGTTGAAGAGTGAAAAATGTATACAAATAAAACAAAAAACCTTTCGATAAAGTAAATTACACAAAGTTTAAATACTTCAAGAGTTTGTAGATTGTTCTCTAAATGACTGGCATTATAGCGACAGTAAATTATTGAAGAACATTAACTAGAAGTAGGTATATTTTCATATAAGAAAAGTAATTTAGTAATTCGAAATATTAATGTAAATTTCTAATAAAAACTGTACAGACAGGCGGTAACAACCGAAAATCCCCGAAGAAAAATATGTTTCATCACCACTAATCTATACTAATATTATAAAGAGGTAAAGTTTGTATGTTTGTTTGTTTGTAAAGGCAAATCTTCGGAAATACTTAACCGATCATGAAAATTCATTCACAATCAGAAAGCTACACTATTCAAGAGTGCTATAGGCTACATTTTAACGCCCAACGAAGTGAGCACGGGTCGTAGAAGACATTAAAGATAAAAATATGAATGAAACAAAACAACTGTTTTATAATAAGTAGTTATATTCCACTATGCTGTATGTTTGTATGCGCATCACTGTAGTATCTTCGAAGGTCTAATCTACAGTCACTCATAAGGTTATCTATACTAATATTACATAAAAACTTTGTTTTTTTGAACGGGCTAATTTTCGTAAATACTGACCGATCATGAAAATTCTTTCACAATCATAAAGTTACACTATCCAGAAGTGCTATAGCCTATATTTTAACGCCTAATAAAGTGAGCTAGCTACTTAATAAATTACTTACAAAAGTTGTGCTAACGAAATTATGGTTTGCAAACTATAAATTGAATAAAAATAAAAATTGGTGGTGATTGACGCATGTAAAATGACAAAATAATAGCAGTAACTAAGATGATACATATGTATTACAACTTCTTACTATTCATTGTTAAACCGTATAGGTACTGAAATGTAAGCAAGCACAAGCAAATTATACTATGCAAGTTAGTTTTCTATACATATAATAAACATGTAGTGAGCTATGTCTGTACATAGGAAATATTTATGAAAAACAATATGTGGGGAACGATAATTCAAAATTACACTTTTCACAAATTTTATATCCGTCTGTATGTTTGTAAGTACGCGTATGACGCCAAAACATAGTACCGTTGTATCGTAGTTCTAAGTTAAAAATCTGGTACAGGCTTCGCCTCGATAAGCCGCTTAAAATCCAAGATATTAATAGTAAACGACGTGTGGACACCGGACGTGTTTGCAGGCATAAGCTAGTAAAGATTAATATTCTAATAACACAAACAAAAACACTTTCTTAGATACATAAGTAACGAACCCGGTTCATGTCAGAAAAAATATTTGAGAAAACCAAGATGAACAAATTCCAAGAATTCCTATTGTCAGTGCCTATTTCATCTGAATAAGAAAACTTGGGACCAATTGTGTAGATTCCATTACGTTGGCCAGCCAATGTGCGTGACTGGACGGAATGAGGTTCAGATAAGACCCGACTGTAAAAGTGACCCTTTAAAGCTCTGAAAAAGATGGACGGTCACGGCAGTGTATCTTACCAGATGTCTATTTTTAAATTTAGACTCGGTTTTGGACGAATGCTCCTTCAATAAATTTAGATACGTATTATACCTACTTATTATTCTTCTTAAAATGTTTTGTATTTATTGGTCGCAATAATTAAAATATTAGATATAATTACTTAATTAAAAACTGTTATGCCCGACAGGGTATTTTCAAAACATAAAGTATCTCAATAATATACTTTGTTTTTCAATAAAATATTGCGTAAGTCCGACTGACGGCCGGTTGGTGATTTAAAGAGTTTCTACAGATTTGGGACAGAGGCTAAGAAAAAAGAACTCTAGAAATATACAAAACTTTGACATATCAAACTATGATCTTTTCTTTAGTATCACTTTCGGAAAAATGATAGATGCAATCCAAATAGCAAAGTAATAAGTATCACATGTTTCATTATAAAATATATATTTAAATTCAGTTTTTTGCCGTACAAACTAAAACTGAATCAGCAAGCTCCTTTTGAATGCACTTCAGCGTAGCCACAGTCGTTACGTCCCAGGCTGCATTTTATTCAAAGCCACATTTTAAACCCTTAATTCGCGTGGTTTTAAAAATCTAAAGCACTTGTTAGATTCTGCCCGGTTAGATTCTTAATCGCTTTGCGAAGTTGTTAACAAATGAACAGGTATATTTTATTTTTAATTTAATAAAACGATGTAGTTCGTTTTCATTTGTTTTGCAAATATGCTTTGCGTTTCGTACGGAAATTATGGTCGGATACCATCTGCATTGAGGGGCATCCGTCGCCTGCGAGATTGATCTGATTCAGAATAATTTAATATTAAATACGTGATACAAAATACGTAACTGTTTTCCTTTGTTCATAAACAAACACTACCGCAAACTTACCTATAAGTATAAGTGGGCGGAAATGTACATTTTAAAAAATGTATTCGTATCACGCCTACGATCTAGTCAAATTGCACTAGCTGGCTGTTTTTTAAAAGATATCGTGTGCTCTATGGGTTGTAAAGATACGAAAAATAAATAAACGATCAACACGCTTGTCATTCAACCAAAAATAACAGATCGATTTTAACAATCAAGAATGTAGTCTTTCACAAATAAAATCATATGAGTACAATCAGCATTGCAATTTTATCGTACCAGGCATTTTAAATAAAAATCAACAGTATGGATGACTTTTCTAATCTAGAGAAAAACATAGTACGTGAATTGGCCTGTAGGTTGTGTCTGTGTACGGACGTTGTTAAACTGAAGCCGCTGAGCGGAGAGGTAAAACGGAAAATAAAGAAACTCTTTGATATTGTTGTAAGTTATACTATTTATTTACTACTTAATAGTTTAATATCTTTAACATGAAAAATATTACATATAAATAATTTTTGTAGGTTCGAACTGACGACAATCTCCCTAAAGCAATATGCCACGATTGCCTACAGCAAGTCGGTGTTATGCATCTCTATGCAACAAAGGTCGAGAAGACGCAGAAGTTCCTCGACTTCCACAAAACGAAAACTGAAGAGAAACGGGAACATCCAAAGGAGAGCAAACTCACAGCGGCCGTATCAGCGATCACTGCCCAAAACGCGCCGGATCCACATAAAACAGTTAAGAACAGAGGTTTAGCTAATCTTCCAATTTCTCCTCCGGCAGAGTTTCAACAAGGCGACACAAAAGCACTTAAAAAATCTCCGAAAAAGAAAACGCCATCGGATATGAAATTCTTGGAAGCAATGCCATTAGAAGAATTTGCTAATACAGAAAAGGTAGATAAGTTCTTACTTAATAGCGCAACTAACGCTAGTAAGCCTCCAGCAGAGAAAAGCGGGGATAGCAAAAATTCTAGGAAAGATTCTGAAACCAAGGAAGTAGTAAGTGACACTCTTGACCCTATTGTTCTCATTGAAGGAAAACCTGCAAAGCAAGGTGCTGCTCTAGACAGACAGATTACGTTGTTCTATAAAATGGAATGCTGTATATGCCACGAAAAAGGTTTTCACTTCAGGTCCCTGATGAAGCACTATAAAGATCGCCACGGAGTCCCCGGTTATGTCACATGTTGTGACAAGAAATTCCACTATTTTTACCCTAAGAAGATAATTGAACACATGGCTTTTCATTTGCAGCCTAATATTTTTATGTAAGTACGCAGAAGAATATTTTGACTTTGTGAAAAGATTCAAAATATTTTTCTGGTGGAATGTTTCTCTTATGGTCTGTACATAAGATTCATATTCAAAAAGCTGGTAATCATACAAGATTTATCTTGATGAAGGGCGACAAAACGGAACTACTTGAACTAGTGTAGTAATAGCAGGTATCATGGCGGGGGCACCATGTGAGAATGGGACATCTGAATGGCAGAGTCCTTTATAAGACTGCTATGTTTTTTTTTCAGGTGTCCAAGTTGTCATCAAAACTTCCACACGTCGCAAGAACTAAACGAACATCAAATAAACGGCGGTCGGTCAGAAGGAAAAATAATATGTCCGCGATGCTCGGAGAAATTCCCCACGTACCATGAGCTAGGCTGGCACGTCATCACACACCGCTCGGACAAATTGCAGTGTGACTACTGTGGAAAATTGTACTTATTATTTTTCTGCTTATAAATAACGGCTGTAGGCACTTACAATACTAACTACAAAACACAAAATTACATGTTAAGTAACTTAAAATATTTGAATTATTCTCTCTGCTTTACTGGTCTTTGGGTGAAGAAATTCAGAATGTGAACGGCATAGCACACGGCCTAAAAAACTCCCATTATAGATACAATATCAAGTTCTTGTTCCTTACGGTGTAGAGCCTAGATTCGTGACACTCGAAGACCACTCTTAGCTGACTGGACCAATTAGAAAATCCATCTATGACAATTAATTCTACTCCGAAGTTCTCAAAAGAACCAACAGGATAATAATGGAATTGGATCTAAAATTAGGGTGTTTTATAATAGACTATGGGCTTAAAACCTGTCACTATTTTCTGATATTTACTCCTTTTTACTCTCAATAAACACGCACTACTACCATTAAAGGATTAAACGTTAAAAGATTATAAGTAGTGTTAACGTTTGCATTTTACAGGCTCAAGCACCATCACCGCAAGAAGACAGTGAATCACATGGAAGACGTGATATTATGTTCACAGTGTGTCCGCACTTTGAAAAACATTGAAAAGCAGGAAAAAGAAACAGTGAGTTGCAAAACTGGCACCTTACCGTAGTATATGCAAACTCTTCCCTGAATTCACGCAACGTCAGGCCCAATATCTTGGCGGCACGTGGTAGGCATAAATGTTAGAGAGCATATCTACGCAATAAGCTACCAACAGCCGAAGCTTAGTATTCTTCCTTGTTCCGTTGTTTAGAAAATAGAAAAACCTTGACTTGAAAATTTGGCAATTTTGCTATAAAATATCCTTCAATACAAGTATATAGCGAATAGCAATCGTCTCGTGATCTCGCCCGAGCTGCTACTGTTCTTTAATCACTCCTCGCGGATTTCGGCTTACTTGTAGTGCAAGTGTGTGCGTACCTAAGTCCTGTAACAACACAGTATCGGCATACTTGGAAGTTTCACAAGTTTATATGGTAGCACGCCGTGCTTCTTCTTTTTAACATCTTTGGGCGAATGATTACATAAAAACTCACAAACGTTCCCTCGATATTTACTTTTAGTGTAGAAAAAAGATCAAAATTCCGCCGAGTTCCAATGCATTGGTTTACATGTATTTCTAGAAAGAAAAAGTGAAGACGAAGAGCTCTGACGCAGTCACCCTACAGAAGTACCAGAAATTCAGACAAGCCATGGGTATGGAATTATCAGCCGACGAGGAGGCATCCACAGATTAAAAACAACAACAAAAAAACTGCAATTTTACGTCCGACTACAATGTAAAAAATATATAAGTGTACCATGAGTGAAATAAAACTATTTATTTTGTTATACAGTGTATTTTAAAATTGAAATCATAAAACTGTGACCCGACGTTTTCGTAAAAATATAAAGTTTATTATTTAAACTAATCGAAGGTCACATTAATAATTGTAAAAATGTTGTCATTAGTTTCTTTTTTGAGAACATTATTACTTCAATAATCAACATTTACCATAGGTATTAAACAAAATATTGTGTTGATTTCGAAAAATTATTAAAGTCTCACTCAATCCACAAGCACACAAAAGATCAACCATTTTATAACATTGATTAAATTAAAATTAAATTTAAATAATTAGTAATTCAAACTAAAATGTTATAAAGTGATCTTATACATAGAAATTCACATTATTTAGAGTGATTCCTATGATAAGGCCATTCCAATTTTCCTTATGAACAATACTTATTTATAAATTTTTGCCCGTGGCTTCGTTCGCATGGAATTTGGTCTCTAGCCTATATGTTATTCCAATATATAACCTAAATTACTGTTAACTTTTATCCAAATCCGGCAATAGTTGTTTCGTGAAAGAGTAACAAAGATACGTACATCCATCCATACACACATTTTTTTTATGTCTGAGGGAGCAACGAGCAGGCGGGTCACGAGATGTTAAGTGATCACCACCGCCCATAGACAACTGCAACACCTGCGGGGTTACAGAAGCGTTGCCGGCCTATAAAAACCTCCACCCTCCCCATTTGGGCCTCCGGCTCTCCCACTCACCGGACAGAGCATTCATTCAAACACACATCCTGTGAGGATGTGTGTATGGATGGATTTATGTACGTAACTGTATGTAACTTTTGCATTTATAATATTAGTAGGACTACATCTCCTTTCCATGTAACCGGTCACTGATTTTATACATTGTATTTTTATCTTTAACTTACTATAGTATGTACCTTAAAAAGTCAAAGAAAACCTTTTCCGCTATCTTGTATTTTCATGCGAAAGATGCATGTAAACTTAACACTATTGTCACACGAGTCCTAACATCTAACTTCAATGTTCGACATCATTATATCTCCATTTTTATTTCACAAAAAATTGGCAACATGATGCTTACAAATCAATAAACATTTCATCAGTTTGTACTTTACACAATCTTAATCTAAGCGCCGTTTTTTAACTAGTGACCCTAGAAGGTCAGAAATGGCCGGGAGGTTGTTGGTCTGGTCATTAGCACCTGTGTTCAGATTGGATAGTGGAATGTTGAGTTGGTTGGAAGAGCCCTTTTGCTGGCCCTTCATGTTGCGGTGTTGTGGGAAGCTTGGCATTAGCTTCGGGTCGCAGGCTGTAACGTAGGAAAATAATCTATACATATAATAAAATTGTAATTGATCTATGTCTGTACATGGGGAACGCTGTAACGTAGGAAAATATTCTATACACATAATAAAATTGTATGAGTTACGTCTGTACATGGGGAGATATTCAAGAAAAAAATATATATAGGGCTTGTCTATAGGCTCTATGCCTGTAGAAGCCAAAACGATTGTTTTTAGAATTTCTGTCTGTCTGTTTGACTGATTGCACTGGGAATCTAGAGGGCGATGGGGTCGTCACATCACTGCGCCTTACGATTTGTCCCTAATATTATTATTAACTTACGTAATGGTTGTTCCTTGAAGTAAGAGCTTTGTAAGCACTCCTCGGCCGTGGCCCGCTTGTTGGGATCGTACATGAAGAGGAAATTGAGCAGACGAAGGCCGGCGGCCGAAAGCCACGGGAATCGCTGCTTCAAGTTGTTGTACGGCTGCTGTTTGAGAGTGAAGTTCTGGAGGGCCGGTAGTGTGCTAAACTCCGGCCAGATGGCGTCTGATGGCGTGCCTGTGGAATTGATATTTCAGTAACTAGATTATAATGCCAAACAGAAAAATATCATTTTCCAACATGACCTGACCGGAATTCGAAACCGGGACCACTTGGTTGAGAGTTAAGGACTTTTCCACTGCGTCAAGAAGGCCGTCAAATATATGCACTTTTTTCCAAATAGCACTAGTTCTTATCAAACTAACCCAGCAGGTCTACGATCAGCTCCAACTGCTCGATTTCAGTGCGGCCAGGCAACAGCGGCTTGTTGGCTAGCAGCTCGCCGAGGATGCAGCCCGCCGCCCACATGTCCAGCGCGGGCGTCTGCCGCGGCGACTGCAGCAGCAGCTCGGGCGCTCGATACCACAGCGTCACCACACGCGGAGTCGCGCAGCGCGCAGGAGCACCCAGCCACCGGGCCAGACCGAAGTCGGCTGAAAAATATTCAAGTTTTATTCAAATAGAATAGAATCTATCACTTTTGAATTGTATTCGTTATAAAGAAATAAGAAAATATTTTGTACAACGTTTTAGATAAATAAGACCTATACTAGACCTAATATTCTAAGGAACGGTTAAATTTAAAATAAGTGCTGGGTGATTCGTAATGGACACCTGGATTAATGACTCTTTTCCACTTTCAAAAGTGTTGAAACGTGTGCTAACATAATTTCGTATACTAAACTATATTTTACATAATCATTCATACACACCTATTTTAACACAGCCTTTATCAGTGAGCAATAAATTCGAAACCTTCAAATCTCTGTGCACAATAAAATTTGAATGTAAATATTTGAGGCCCTTCAACACTTGCAACATAAGGCACTTCACTTGAGATTCCGTGAAGGGAGACGACATGTTGTCCAACAACGACGCCAGATCTTGCTCACAATACTCCATAGACAGAAAAATACTGAAAATAATAGATTTATTTCAATCAAATCTTCTATAACTCGTGAATATTGTTGTTTTTATATAAGAGGGAGGCAAACGAGCAGGTGAGTCACGTGATGTTAAGTGATCACAGCTGCCAATAGACAACTGCAACACCCGTGGGGTCACAGAAGCATTGCCGGCATTTAAAAATTATATTAATCTTTATCTTCATATAATAAGTATGTAAATATATTTAATGTATAACAATGTTAAGTTTATAATAGGTTAATTTTGAAATTTATAAAGATTTAATTTATCATTTTGTGGATGATATAAGCCCCAATGAAATCCACACAAACCTTTCAAGAGATCTTCCAACAAGAACTTCTTTTAGCTGTACAATGTTCTCGTGCATGCAGGACATAAGCACTTGAATTTCTCGGAGACCACTGAGAGGTAACCCATCTTTTTCCACGTCCATTCGCACTTTCTTCAAAGCTACTATATTGTTGCTCAACTTGTCCTTAGCCCTGTCTGCAAAAGTGAAATATTTTTAAAACAAGAATGTTATTAATTGTATTGATAAATAGTTAATTAAAGTCATAAAAGTGACCAAAACTGAGTTTCTTTTAGCATTTCTTTTCAGCAGTCGTCATTCCAAAATGCTGGAAGATGGATGCTGAAAAGTATCCGAAACGTCGGACATAAAGAAAACTGTTAATAACATCAATATAAAATCTTAAAACAGTATAAATTCCTTTGTGTGTAGTGATTAAACCGCGATAAAATCCGTTATTTTTTTTTCATTTTAATGTCCAATATTCGCGTAAACTTAAGAAATAATTCTGTTTTATTTTCGCTATAGCACTTGTAATAAATACTTACATACAATACCATAAGTGCCTTCACCAATTCGGTTTAATTTTTCGAATTCTCCCACAAATCTGCATCGACCAAGCTAAAACAAATAGAACTTATTACTATGAATATCACAAAAATATTCAACAAGTGGACCACCAGATATAGTTGCAACTGATCTACAACGTCTTCTTCAACAATTAAACAACGTCTTCTTCAACAATTAAAGTCTCTCGGTTGGAAAGTCAATGCTAATAAATGCAAAATATTTTTCTGTGGAAAGGAAGCTTGTGTTTTGCTTCCTCAATTTAAGAGTCTTGCCGGGTGTCAAGATTTGTGACGGGTCAAGTTTAACACTATTGCAAACGGACTGGTTTGCGCAACTCGACGACTGTGCGCCTATTTTGCAGGAAGTTTAACACTATCAGGGTACCCCATCTTTGAAGACACGATCCGATCACGATGCGATCACGTCACAACGCAATCAATGACGTAATACCCCAATAGAGCACTTATTTCTGCTAATATTCCATGCCAATAATTTATTTATTAGCATGGAATATTTGCAGCATTCCAGCCAGCTGGAACCCCCAGGGCTCTCGTGAACCGATGGTAAACATCCAGATGGCCTTACGTTGATACCCTGGCAGAAAGGTCATAAATCTGTCCTATCTCAAAAGCTGCATTCAGGCACCAAGAGTAGCTGCTCTGACAGCAGCTGGACAAAAACTTGTAAAATATTTTCTTTTGAGAAATAATCTGGTTCAAAGAAAATCCATTACTTTTCAGTGGGGTAATGCCACTTTATACTTTCCTCGGTACCTTTGAGCCAAGTACAATCCGGACGATATTATATTTTTAATTTTTTATATTTATTTACATACATACATATTTAGATACAAATGAGGATAGCATAAATATTTGTAGAACCACAAGGAACAAATAGTCATTTTGCAGAGAAATAAATAGTTCACTTAGAGACATACTCTTTGACCAGTATTGGTATATTTTGCCATTAAAAAAAGCTAGCAAATAGTCAAACCAACAGTAAACTCTGGTCATATCATAAGACTTATTATATGATCACAGTTTAGTAACATGACAAGATTTTGTAAAATTATAGGTTATGTAGACTTACTATGTCTTTCTCAGGTATTTCCATGGTTTTTCCTGTTCTGAATGATATGAGAACACCTTTCCGACCTGCTGGCCCAGTCGGATCTGCAGCGTCCTGACTGGACGGCTTTTCTGAATCTAAAAGAGAAATATTAGTGTGAATGATCCAGAAATATATCTTATCCAGAAATATATAACAAATTACTGATACATACTTTGAGACATATTAATAATTCAAAAGTGTTATTGGTGACAGACTTATTCTAATGAAAGATTTTTAATGAGTGAGTCCTCAAAATTATAAAACAGTTTTCTGCCAAAAGCATGTACCGTAAAACATAACACCAATGTTTTGTTTATATTGACATGCATGACATTGAAGTTTTATTTATATGGTTGCCTGCTCTGTCTAATTTCCTATTATTTGTGTTGTACCTAGATAACGATAATTATCGATATCTCTTAATTATCATTGAAGATGAAATAATAATACATCTGTGCTTATGATATAAATAGGTATCAATGTCAAAGTATCAATGTTAGGAGTGGGCGTTATATATCATAAATCGTTTTCATAACGATACAGCCGAATCAAAACGATAACGTTATGGGTAGATTTGA
>JADGIL010004132.1:0-18182 GCA_020352625.1 Cactoblastis cactorum | reverse complement strand
TCCTTTGTCCGTCTCCTGGCTCTAAGCTACCTCCCTACCAATTTTCAGCCAAATCTGTTCTGCCGTTCTTGAGTTATAAGTGGTGTAACTAACACGACTTTCTTTTATATTATATAGATTGTCATAGTTGATAACGAATACAGCATACTTTTTTGTGTCTTGAACTGAAATTAACAATTTAAATTAAAAAGCCGAATTTAATATGCCCATCAATTATGTGATGGAATTTTGTGACCTTGTTTGATTATTAAAAAAAGTTTAGGACCAAGAGTTCTCATACAAACTGAACAAAGCTGTAAGAATAAGCTTCCGTTCCATTTTCTCTTTTCATCTGAAAATAAAAACGCAAAATAAGGCATCGCAGACACCATAAGAGAGCGCGAAGTATTGTTTTTATGTATGTCTGTTTGTTATAAGTATGGTAACACTTATATCACGCATGTGTACTTATTTCGCGTGTGAAATGCAACTAAGTAAGACTCTTATTTCAATATTTTCATATATTATATCTCGGTGGCAAACGAAAGATAAAATAATGTGTCATTGAATCTCTTAAGTTTACGCGAACATTAGACATTGAAATGAAACAAATTTAACGGATTTCATCGTTTTATCGCGGTTTAATCACTACACACAAAGGAATTTATACTGTTTTAAGATTTTAGTTTAGATTAGATTTTAGATTTCTTGATGTGTAACTATTTATTGAGCTCCGCCGTTTCGGATACTTTTCAGCATCCATCTTCACGGAAGACAGTATAAATTCCTTTGTGTGTAGTTATTAAACCGCGATAAAATCCGTTAAATTTTTTTTTCATTTCAATGTGTCATTGAATTGTAAAAAGAAATGAAAAAAGGGTAAATGTTGTATTCCTATGAATAAATCACTCATATGATGACTTAGTAGCCAGAAAATTAGGTTTTAGTTTCAAAACGTAAGAAGGCTCATGCGTGTTCTACTTGATATAACTCTCTGATATTACACATTCATGCACAAAGGTGATCCTGCGAGGCAGTTGCGGGCTGTGCGTGAGTGCAACTTATTACAGATATAATTTCACTATTGTTTGCCGCCGGCTCGGCTGCTCCATATGGCGTAACGTGTTTTTTTCGCCGCCAGCCAATTTCGATGATAGTTCATCCAAAATATGGAAACTCTAGGAAGCAAACATACAGTTTATTGTAGTTAAATATTATACAATAGCTTTCCGTATTAAACAATCGCGAGAGAATTTTACAAAATCTGGACTTAGTGAGCATACATAAATAAACCCGCATGTAAAATTGAAACCTCTAGCACTTGTAGTTTAGGAGATTACTTATTGAGTGAGTCGCAGATAAAATGCGGAGTGTGCATTATTTTTTTATTTGTATAAAGCAAATGTCTTAACGTCTAAATAGACTATCAGTACAAAACAACATTTCCATAATAAAATCGCAATTGAAAGACGTGCAGCCAGTTAATATATTCTTCTATGCCTTAAATATTTTTCTTCAGCCAATTTTGTCGATAGTTCGACATCTTTTCAGTCCTTAGTCTCGCGTGCGTGCCAGGGTCGGCATGACTGAGGCGGAAGACAGTCATGTTGTCAATTAATTTAGCAGATATTAAAGGAATTGAATACTAATTGAATTTGGTAAAAGTTTCACCCACGAATTTGAAAAATATTTCGATATACGATCGGAAAAGCTAATATAAGTATAATTGAGATTTTCTGCTTAGATAATAATATTATCCCAAAGGCACACTTCTTTCACGAACATAATTATGGTAATAATTGTTTTCGGAAATAAAATAATATGTAATCGTACCGATAACATAGTGACATATACGGAGTCGTCCTTCAACCGACCCAGTACAGTATCGCGGTACCGTGGGAAGAAAACATTATCAAAGCGACACCACCGCAATACATTTACATATCGTTCAAAATTGTGCGATAGTGATAGATGTTACACTTGTTTTGTTTACGATCTTTTGTTTCCGTTGAATGGAATGATAATAAAATAGTCAATTCATTATTTTTCTAACCATTTAAAACTGTCATTAAACTATCACGATACTTATAGCGAGAAACTAGCCGCAGAAATCCAAATAAAGGATAAAATCTACTAAATAAGCGCAATTTTTTTTTATTATTACCACTAATACATATAATTAGATTTTATTTTAAAATTAAACTTCAAATTAACATTTAGCTAGGCGTGATTACGTGACCACGTTTAAGAATCAAATTTCGATGTTTCAAATTTTGTCATGCGTCCCATGGATCATGCGAGGATAGTTATTTAATAACCGATGACCATTGGAGCAATAAGTGTAGGGTAACATAACGAAGACTGTTGTTGATTGAACGTTGATTGTTGATGTTGAAGTTAATTTAAGAGATCTTTTTCTAGCACTAAACTTCTAATATTTATACATACTAATACTCTAAAGCGGAAGAGTTTGTTTGGTTAAACGCCGTTAGCTTAAGAAATATTGGGTCGATTAAAAAAAAATCAGTGATAAATAGAGTCTTCCTTTATTTATCGTGAAAACTAATAGTCTTATAAACCTGCTAGTCTACCACTAATCTAATAAAAAGACATTCATACAGAAACAATATCTCAGCTACGAAAAATCCACTGATTTACTGATATTTTCTGCTTATTTTATTACCTAATAAGTCATATATGTAATAATATCATAACAGTATATTAAAACAATAAACATATACTGTATCACATCTTTATTCCTAACGAAGTAGACAGAACAAAAACAAGGCCACGTTAAATGAGTTTATAGGCCGAATGATGATTCAAATATAGCAACGGATTGCCTATGAGAAAAATCCCCTGTTTCAAGGCCTTTCACTTCATTTATATTCTAAGTTATTTTTTCGCTGACAGAACTATGACGCTGACAGACATATCTAAAGTTCAATGTTATTGGAAAACGTCAATAGCTAGGTACATAGTAGTATTATATAATATAGTACATATTCTTATTCTATAATTCTATATTACAGTTACTACCTCTACAATACAGTACAAGCGTTATCCTGGTTGTATGCTCAGCAGCGACGTTTCAGAGCCCGGGGTCCGCTTGCTAAACTAGGAGATTTGGTGAGGTTGCTGGCTTTTACACAGAGCGACTACTGTCTGACCTCTGCAACCCCAAGGATAAACCAGAACCAATCCTAGGATAGGTTTATACAAACGTTAGATGGCGTTTGGGACAGCTTAACGTGCCTTCCGAAGCATGGAATCCTCTTTCTTTTCGGATAATCAGGTGATACAAACCTGCAATGTCCTAAGCAGACTACTAATAACATTTTTTTAAACAAAGTTACCTCCAGTGCGATTCGGACCCACAACCTCTGGATCACAAGGTACACGCCATGATCACTGGACTACGAAGGCAGGCATACATACTTACCTATCTACTGAGTGACTATATTGCTCCTCGGCAGGTTTATTTTTTAGATAGCAGTGGATTTAAGTCAAAAATATTTTAGTTCAAATGTACTAGTTTCTAGAAGGTCCTTTTGAATAGTCAAATTATTAAATGTGAATGATGTAGAGTGTAACTGAGATAATGAACAATAAACCACTTACTAGTTTTGGACCGTGGTTCCCGGGGCCCGTCCACGGTGACCTTGATGGCTTTTTGGTATGTCGCTACTTGAGGTGGGTTCGTCAGTATTGTAATCGTCAACGAGAAACTCTTTCCTGTAGCAAAACATTTTGTGTGTTAAAATATCGAAACAAAATTTATTTATATGATTATACAGTAGGAAAAGGTCACATAATTACAGTTTAAGGTTATCTAATTTTCTACTTTTACGTTATAGAAATTAGCTTAGAATATTATGAATATAAAGATAAATTTATCATCAATTTAAATCTAAGTATAATAAATTTGATTAAATTAGATTGTGTTAACCCAAAACGAAGTTAGAGACTTGTTGTTATGGAATACTGCCCGAACGATACTTATAACAGACTAGTATTTGTCCGTGGCTTCGCTCGCTTAGAATTTGGCCTGCCACTTAGAACTATTCAAGACAAACAATCCGATACGGTACATCATTTTTGTGTAACTCCAATGGTTTAGGCAGCGTATTCCAAGATAGCTGAGATTTTTTCCCCGTCTTAATTAACGTGTATTGTTATATTACGACCGAAATTATATAAATTAATTACAAATTGTAGCATATATTTTATTCTGATTTATAATCTTTATTACTGTAAAATTTCATCCAAATCTGTCCAATCGTTTTTTCGTGAAAGAGTAACATATATACATCCATTCATACATTATACATCCTCACAAACTTATACTTATAGAATCTAAATACATTTTCTAATCCATTTTAAATTAAACGAGGATTGAACCTGTGACTTCGGGAGTAGCAGACAGGCATTTTAATCATTACGATATGGAGAGAGAATTAACATGCCGTTCAGAAGCTTCGACCAGTATTAAATAACCATTTATTTGTAAGCATCTTTGTATGTTATTACATCCTGTATTCATAATTGATTTTGTTAATAACGTTAAACATATAATAATGTACGTACATGACTAACAAACCTAACTATTGAGTCCCTAACTACACTCCATCCAATGGTGGAAAATAGCGAGCTTTTTGGGCGCCCGATTTGTGGTCGCCAGTAATGAATGCACCGATAAATACCGAATAAAATTACAGTTAAAATGAGTGGATTAACATGTCTAATGCAGATAATTCGCGTGTAGCGAGCACTCGATTTGGAATAAATGACTGATTTCGGACCTGTTTAATTTTGGTATTATAGTGTCTATTCATTTGGCGACAGTGTCTTTTTGAGAAAAACGTACATTTTTTTTGTAGGAAGGTCATTCTGATACCTTAAACTTCTGTAACTATTATTTTTTTGTTCTTTTTGTATAATAACAAGATACATTATATTATATTTTTCTTAGTGTGTAGTGTGGAGCCAGCTACAGGCTTCTTTTTAGCCTGTAGCACGAATGGGCTGGCTCGTCCGCGGAAGTACCACACTCCCACAGATGACCGACGCCTGAGTTGCGGTTATCAGTCGTCATGCTCCGTCCGGTGAGTGGGGGAGCCGGGGGCCCAACTTCTCCGCCCTCCCCATTTGGGGAGGGCGGTGGATTTTTACAGGCCGGCAACGCTTCTGTAATCCCGCGGTTGTTGCAGTTGTCTATGGGCGGCGGTGATCACTTAACATCTCATGACCCGCATGCTCGTTTGCCTCCCTCTGACATAAAAAAAATATATAGAATAAAAGAATAATACTTTTATAGATTTGCAATGTATTAAATATCAAAAACTAACGTAAGTATGCGAAGAATATATTTTTTTAAGGATATCTAGGATGCAAGACAGTAAAAATAAAAAAATAGTTTTGTTTTTTTTTGCCTTATATAGACAGCTCATATTGTTTTAACTTGTTTGATGCAGTGCTTAACTTTTTTTAATCATTTAATTAAATGTACTTATATCCCAAATAGTTTGCTTAAAAGGTGGCGATATGTGCATAACAATATAATAAATTCTGTATACAGCGATATAAAATCATTGATTCTAAAATCATTGCATGACGACAAAATTTGAATGTTTACCCTAAAGAATGTCATCGACATTCTGATAATACATCGATAAGTCGAACTGCCGAGAAATCGTAAGTAAACATGAGGTGAAGGTTATCATTAAATTTAAATCACTACCGTCAGTCTTCTTAACAAAGTCTGCATAATTCATTTGGACTTCTGCTACACATACAAGTAAGTCGTCTTTATTTTATTTTAATTCTTTTTTACGAGATAATTAGATAGTAATAGTTCTATTATTTTATTAAACTGTATGCATTGTTTAAAATTTCTTTTTATTAAGTATTCACCAATGTTATTGTTTTTTTAAAGAATTGAAATTCATTTACATATATGCCTTAAATATGTACATCACTAAATTTTTACATAATTTAACATTTAACCAATAGGCATGCAAAATCCAAATGTAATCAAACTAATATTCTAAATGTGGGCAAACAACGTCAATCAATTCAAAAATTACATAAAGTCAATTTCTTAACTAAATATTGGTTTAAAATACAATAATCCTCGATGGAGTAGTAAAAGATGGGGTTCCATCACACAACTTTTAAGTCCGATTTCCGATTGTGTCAGATCTTAGATATTACTTGGTAATTTTGTTAAAAATGCGAACAGCCTTCAGATAATAACTTTCACCATATAACGTAGTATGTATAACGGGCAGCACCAGTTTTGAAACCTACCATTATATTAATTTATCGTTTCACTCTTCCATTTAAATAAGTATGAATACAGTTTGAAATATTACACATTTCATATACTTATACAAATAGATAGTGTTAAAAGATTTAATTCCATGAAATAATGTTTGCAGTGTGTCTACACATTTTTTTACCAATGAACGTGCTTGTAATTCAAAATAAATACTATATCTACTTACTATAATTGAAATCTATTGTGAGCTCATGCGCCCACCCAATCTATTACGGAAATGTGCAAATTACGTAATTTAAAATCAGCTCTAATGTAAAGATAGTAATTACTTACGGATTTCGTACATTCATTTTGGATTTATCCATATAACTGCCATATTTTTTTATATCTGAGTGAGACAAACGAGCAGACGGATCACGAGATGTTAAGTGATCACCGCCGCTCATAGACAACTGCAACACCCGCGGGGTTACAGAAGCGTTATTATTTAAGCTTATTATTTTTATTTTAAATGTGGTAGTACATTAGTTTGTAATAAAATAGTATATTTCTTTATCATAAAAATATTCTGTCCGTCTCTGTGTCTGTGGATGTCATATTTAAACTTATGTAATCGAATTTATGACATTATATTATGTGACATTGAATTTTACTCCATTGCAGGAATTATATTTCGAAACATATTTCTATAATTATCCTTATTTGTATGACTAATATCATGGGCATAATGGAAAAAGGCTAACATTGAATTGATAAAATTTCGACACAAAAAATATTAGTTTAGGTTAATCAAAAGTATAACTTAGTTTTCTTTGTAGCGGTATTAATAAAGATTATAGCATATTTTTTTTGCAATAAGTATAACTTAATATTAAATTAATGTTTATGACCATTAATGCCAATAAAAGCTTAAAATGCCAATAAAAGCTTAAAACGTTTATTTTTAAAATCCATGAGTTTTTGTACACATTACTTCAGTAGTCAGAAATCCGTCTTTATAATTATATATTATATAATTAATATTGACTGATTCCTGATCAAAATCGGTCTAGTAGTCTTTAAATTTATTCGTTACAAACCAAAAATACAAATCTTTTATAATACCTATTAATAACTATCCGGCCCGTTCCCACTTCCTTGGGCGTTAAAATATAGGCTATAACACTCCTAAATAGTGTAGCTTTCTGATTGTGAAAGAATTTTCATGATCGGTTCAGTATTTCCGAAGATTAGGGTGTATTAGGGGTGTTGTACAAACAAACAATCAAGGTTACAAACTTTACTTCTTTATAGCATAGGATAATATGAATATGTGTATTGGTTGATGATGAAGATATTTCTTTTTCTAATTTAGATTCCAACATAGACTCAGTTCATCACAGCTTAATTTTCTTAATTACAGAATGAAGACCGTCATAGTTCTAGCAGTTCTGGCTTGTTTCCTGGCGCTAGCCTCCGGGGACCTGGTGTGTGGACGTAGTTACTGCAAGGACCACCCCTGCGTCTCCCCCATTTCTAAGCAGAGCTGCAAATCAGGCTCCATCTACCGGGAGAACCACGCCGGCAAGTGTGCTTGCTGCCCAGCGTGTGTCACACTTTTATGTAAGTAAAGATACCACAGTACCACACTCCCACAGAAGACCGACGCTTGAGTTGTACGGTGAGTGGGAGAGCCGGAGGCCCAACTTCCCCACCCTCCCCATTTGGGGAAGGCAGGGGCTTTTTAAAGGCCGGAAACGCTTCTGTGACCCCGCGGGTGATGCAGGTGACTATGGGCGGCGGCGATCGCTTAAGATCACGTGACCTGCTCGTTTGCCTCCCTCTTACATAAAAAAAGATATCATAGTATATTTTACTGTGGTTCCGTAGAAATTTAGTGACAGACACATAAAATAAAGAAGTCAATGTCAAGTTTTTATTTATTTAAATAGATTCAACTGAACGAATAGAATAGGCACTTTTGAAACGTCAGATACGAGTATTAAGTATATCTGGTCATTTAAAATTTTGCTAAGCGCAAATTTTAATTATCGTCAATAATTGACTTATAAATAATTCTACCACTTCCAAAGTGAAGAAATGACACAACTCCACGCTTAAATTTTCTCGAAAAACGGTTATTTGCCGGTTTTTTATATATTAAAAAACGGTTTTTTTTATATATTATTATATGTATATAAGTATGTATTAATAAATAATGTGTTAAATGTATGCTATAAGCATAAATTCCTTGTGATAGCATGTAGTTACCTGACATTTGGCAACCTTTATATCTGTTATAAGTAATATTTAAATGATAAGCCATCGTAAACATAACCAATTATTATAAATCTTAAAACGTTTATATGGCAGCCAGCGCAGCAGCGTAAACACTACCGAATAGTTAGATACAACTTAACAAGAAAATGTTAAGTATACTTTATATTTTATGCCTCATGTAACATTGTGCGTTTACTCTATATGAATTACCTACATATGTCTGCTGAGAATAAAATCAAGAATTAAATACAGGATATAAAAATAAATTGTCTCATCTCTATTTCAGCTGAAAATGCTGCGTGCAAGACTTACAGCAAGGAACTGGGTGAGACGCCCTCAGCCGTCTGCAAGGATGGACTCCGATGCGTTGGAGGCACTTGCATCAAAGCCCGCTAGAGGGTGCTCCATATACCACCGCTAAATATAACATATAAATACATAATGAAATTACAACATCTATCCGCCGAAGTATAAAAACATCCTTTTTAACTTGTTGATTTTGTAATACATATCTCCATAAAATGTATACATAACATTCTTAATTTGTTTCCATTTAGCAGTGTAATTTAAAATAAATTCAGTTATCGAATTCAGCATCGTATTTTAAGAAAATAACAATGAGACCCATCTAGTCGTCAAGGAAAGGCGGAACAGCCCGAGAAATCAATTTGTGCCACCCATTGTAATTACAATAAACGTTCACGACTTTGCTCTCGTAGTTCCGATATAATTGCAAACAAATTTTTAACCTCCTTTAGTCACTTATAGAGGTGGATTTTCAAAATTGCTTTTTGAACATTCATATATTCATACAAGAAGTTTTTTTTTTAATCAAAAAAGGGCTTTCATAATTGAACGTCGATGTGTGTGTGAGTGTATATGTATCTTGGACCGAATCGAGTCTCCTTGCTGGGGTTCTAAACCATGTATTTAATATAGTTTAGAACCACAGTGAAAATCGATTAAGAATAGGTAAAAAATCATAAAAATCTGTTCAGTAGTTTGAAGAATATCAGTTCTTGTATAAAATGATGTAAGTCAATTATTATATCAGTTTTTTGTGTCGTGGATTTTTAAATCATATACCATTAAACGAGCAATATTTGTTTATTCGTTACGCGTTTTCAGAAACAAAACTAACGATTTTGTTGAAATTTTGTATATAGTTGCTCAAGGAGGCAAAAAAACCGATCTGGCTAGACCCCAAGTCTGAGAAAAATCGTTTTTCCCATATTTTCACACAAAAATATTTTTCCACAGTAGGTACTTACTATTATTTCGGCATAGTCTCAGCGGAATTGTTGGTCCAGTGGTCAACGTGCTTGTCTATCACGTCGGCGTTCTAGGTTTTCGATTCCCAACTTTATACAGTTTTGTTTTTTTGTTGTGTTTTGAAAAACAAAATACTTTTTTTTTATTTATACATATAGGTAATAAAATTGAAACTGAGCTATGTCAAAAAAAAGTGTGCGGTTCGCGAGGGATGTAATATTTTGTAACCGAGCAAGGGGCTAACAAGATAGTATAGTATCCATTGGTCGGACGAAGTCGCGAGCATTTAATTAGCGAGCTAGTAATTTATAAGTATAAAAATATAATATTAAAAGTGTGCTTTGTAGTTTATTTCATACAGATTCTGATGTCGAAAGATATACCGATTGGAGCTCGGTTGCCCAGATACTATTTCATTAAAAGTTTGTGGGCAAACAAGCATATAAGTAAATATATATATTTATACAGTCTTCTTAATATAATAAAAAAGGAAAATATGAACAAAAAATGGACGAATGGTTTCACAGCATCGAAAAAGTACCTGTAATGAATATTCTATTTGCTATACACAAATCGAATCCAATTTTTTCGGACCGTATTGTGAAAAATGGAAAATACTTCGTGTTTTGCATTTTACTGGTTTTGCATTTAATACTAAATCTATTTGTGTCTTAGTTTATAGCAATGTTTTTGAAATATAACTACTCTGATTTGAATCAAACTAATTATTTTGAGTATTAGAATAAACATAAAAACAGTGGATTTTATATAAAACTAGCTAATGCCCGCGACTTAGTCCACGTAGATTTTACGATAAATTATATCCCTCGGGAACAGTACATTTTTTCGGGATAAATAGTAGCCTATCTTTTATTCTAGGTCATAGTCCATCGATGCGTCAATTTTCATCCAGATCTGTGCGGATGCATACAGATATACAGACAAAAATTCTAAAAACAATAGTTTTAGCTTCTATAGGTCCTATAAAGAGCCGCTATATATGTTTTTCTCAAATATCTACCATGTACAGATATAACTCAGTTATAATTTTATTCTATGTATAGTATAGATATAGTCAAAGCAGAATAATCAAATTAATATATTTGTTTGAACCTGAAATTTTACTCTTTTGTTATTTTCGGATATGCGTTAATTCATGCTTACTTATTTATCTGAGCGTTAACCCGGTTGCATCCTCAGCAGTGACGCTTCAGAGTCCTGGGGTCCGCTACCTAAACTAGGAGATTTGGTGAGGTTACTGTTTTTAACACTGAACGACTACCGTCTGCCCTCTGCAACCACAAGGGTAAAACAGAACCAATCCTAGGATAGGTTTATATGTACAAGCCCACTTTCCACCCACACCTTAACGTGCCTTCCGAAGCACGGAATCACCTTCTTTTCGGATAATCAAGCCTGTTATATCCTAAACAGACTAGAAATATTTTTTTAAACAAAGTTACCTCCAGTGGTATTCAAACATAAAACCACCGGATCACAAGGCACATGCCTTGACCACTGGACCACGGAGACAGTAAATTTTTTGGAACATCAATGCGTTAATTCGTGCTAACAGCTGATAAATAATTTCTTTTTAAAAAAGAAAACAATTATGAGTAATAAAGAAAGAACATTTTTTTTATCAAAACTAAGAAATGATTGACATAATTATTTTAAAGAACAATGTTAAGTGCAGAAATAAAATAAAAAATTTGCATTTTGATGTACGGAAATTTTGCCGTCGTAAATATTTCGTAGCTAAAAGCTTCGTAGCAACAGCTGTCTCGTAGCAAGCAACGAATTGCTACGACAAGCGCTACTACGAATTTCTTGGAGCACGGAAATATTAAATATTATATTATGTAGCATTAGAAACTTTTCAGAGTCAACAAGGAGCCTTTATAGTTTCGCCTAGTGCTTTTTTCCGCGATTTAGCTCGCAAACCATTAGTACTATAATGTGGTGTATTGTTAGATAAGTCTTTCAAATATATTGGCGGATGTAGAAAGAAAAAGCTTTACTAGTTTGTTTTGGTGAAATAAAATAAACAATTCTCACTCTAAAAATCCGACTCGTACTTGGCTATTTTGGATAAAAACCTTAACTTTACATGAAACTGAAAATAATCTTAGAGAATATACTTATCTATAAATTTTTATGTTAGGTGTTCTAAAATGAATATATTTAATTTTTTTCCAATAAATCATTGTGTTGATCATGTGTCTCACTTGAGCGTCTTATTTAGGGGATTAGGAGCTAACACAAGTTGCATAATTTGTCCCTATATACAAATGCACGTGATCACCTCTTTCCCGTATGGGTGGGCAGAGACATCTTTCACTTACTCTGTTCCTGACATACTTCCTTCATTTCCTCCACATCCATCAATCTTTTCATACATGCTTGTCGATTAAAGGTACTCCTAACTTGCCCTTTTCTAAGAATATCCTGTTAGACAAGATAAGTTCTTCTAGGCCTACCATTTTGTCTCTTTATAATTATTTTTTTAATGAGAATTACTTGGTATCGCGTTGTTTTAAAACATTGTAAATGTAATTCCAATTATTAAACGAATCAGCATATAGGTAGCTTAAAAATGCTCACTTAAAATTCTCAACAATTTGTCTCTACGCGTGTCGTCGTAATGGATTCAATGAATTTGTAATTTAATTATCACCCGGTTTTTGCTTGAAGAAGTTGGATTTAATCTTGTTTTAGTGAATACAGGGATAAATTATTTCATTTGATAAGCTGAACTGTTAAAGTTTAACACAAACAGAAATTGTACGTTGTACGTGCATATTATTATAATAGGAACTATGTTCCTTATATTTTTTTTTAACTTAGCCATGAAGGGGCACACAAAGCTGGGAATTAATGATTTCATCAGATCCTAAAGAAAATGAAAGTTATGGTTGTGGTGGAAAATCTTAATAGAAAAAGCTTTTTCCGCTGATATATACATATAATACTGAAACTGGTTCATGTCGATACATAGAAGATATTAAAGAAAAAATATGACTCGTTTTATAGGGTCAATTTAATAGATTTTTTATGGTTTTTATTTGCATGTTTGCACGGGCTTTATTAAAAAAAACTCCTGAATGTAATTTGATACGATTTTCACAGTTATATTGTAGAAAATCTAATTTAAAATCTGGGTTTTATCTTTATATGACACTTCGAACTCGAGATATCGTCAGTTACATAAAGACGCGAGCATAAGCTAATCTCATGGCAAATGGCAAATATTTAGGACAATATACTCATAAAATATTTGATAAGAATTTACTAATATAAACAGAATGGGTATTTATATTAAATTTATATGATACCACGTGGTAATATAACGTCTTAATATGTACATTAACAATTAACGACCAATCGTTAATCTTTGATGCGTATACGACGGCCCAGCCGTAGGTTTTGAGTTAATTATCTTACTGCATTAGTTCGTAGTATCCTACCATATTATTTTATTATCTCGTAAACGGAACGCTGGATCAGAATGGAGGATATTGTTCTGGTGTTCTCTTTTATTACAGTTTGGATATGTTTATTGAACCTATAACATTTCTCACCGTCACTTATTTGATCTTTATAACTCGAGATAAGTTGATACAATCTGTGATAAATCCAATCTTTCTCATATTACATATGCGAATGCTTAGATGGATGTTTGGATAATTTGTGCGGCGGGATTTTGATAAATAAAAGTGTAACGGTTCGTTTTATGGTTTACCACTATATTAAAATAACGTAACGCTTACGTGTTTTATATAAAAATAGACTTTAATGATTATGCTGATCTGGTAGTTAAAAACGTAAAATGTGCCAGCTGCTTCTCGTCCCACGTATACTGTAAATGATGATGGAAAGGCGTAAAACGGGATCCTCATAGACAATGGGCTAGCACCCTGTCCATCCATGACGACCTCTGTGGTGTAATGGTTAACGTAACTGACCGCTACTCAGGAGGTCCCGGGTTCGATCCCCGGCCAGGTCATAATGAAAATTTATCTTTATCTGATTGACCTGAGTTTTGGATGTTTATCTATGTATGAATTTATTTTAAAATATAACAAATAACACAAATCTCGAGCTTACTTTGGGGCTAACTATGTATTTATTTATATATAGTTAAAGTGTAGTAAGTATATAGTTATAGTTGAAGGTTACGGTATGGGGATGCCAATAAGCTTATACTAAGCGTGATTTTCTAATCATATGACTCTGTTTAGCCCGTAAGGGATAAAGACTGTATATGTATTTATGTTAGCAATTATCTATATAATTGTTTATTATAGTATATTGTTATATAGAATTGTTCTAGATAGAAGAGAAAGAGAACTACTTTGTCCAGCTGTAGGAAACTACAAAAGGCTGGTACTTTTTCATCTGTGAGTCGTTGACTTTTAATGTGTACACATAAATTATTTTTAAAATGAACTACTCAAACTATCTTATGTGAACAAATAGAAATGAACTACTCAATCAATCATAAATTAATGAAGTTCCGTAACTTCAGTACTGGTTCATTAGTTTAAGGGCTATTATATAAGCGGTACGTCCCAGAATTCTTGTAGAATTAATGGTGGTTCTAATATTTAGGTAATCAAAACATAAAACCTGAAATATAACGCGCGTCATTAAATTCGTGACAGCTATTCATTTAAAGAACCTAATACTTACACTTAAATTGATTGTACGATACTTAAATAAAATCATTAACTTTAAATGTGTTTCGAAAATTATAGTATCATCGACTTCAAGTCATTTTAAAATGAAACAGTGCTTAATTGCAGGAATATACCTATATCTTCATGATAAAATAAATTTCAGGAATTATCACGTGACCCGCCTGCTCGTTTACGTTTAATTTATGTAATGATATACTTTGTGGGCAAAATGGAAGTACATAGTAGATTAAATATATGGAAATAAAATTAAGGATACGAAACGCCGTAACTAAATCCATAATTATCTAAAATAAAACATGCAAATTCACATGAAGAGTTCCATTTTCTCTCTTCCATGAAGAGAGAAAAAGTACACAAATTTCTTTGAAAATCAAGGGCATTTGTCCTCAAAGAACGGGTTGTACAAAGAAAAAAGGTATGGTCAGGCTAAAATGACGTTTTATTGATTTTATTATGATGTAATATCGGTGGCAGTACGACAAATTCTTTTCAGCGTTCATTCTGAATGAAATCTTGATACGGCCCGAGACAAAAGGGTCCGACCCTAGTCCTTGCTTGCACAATCGCCCTTTCATCTCTAAATGAATAATTAACTAGAATGTCCCCTTTTCTTATTGCCATATCGAAAACTTATTAATATTTGGGCCATTTAAATGGAAGTTCAGAAAGTTCTCGGTTTAATCTTTTAACGACTTTAAATTTCTTTGCAGGAACTTTGAGTATTTTAATTTATTTAAGATTTTACTTTAAAAAGTAAATAAAATATGAAACAAATTAACCTACTTGTACCTAACGACGTTTTGAAACATAACTAGCCATAATTGAATTATAATTACTAGTCTAGAGCAATATTGGAAGGCAAAAAGCTCGCCCTGTTCCCATTTTTGTGGGAATTTCAAAGTAGCTTATGTAAGTAGATTCGTTGATAAAATATATTTTTCTTGGAGAAAGGTATCATTTAATTAGGTTCAGCAATGTTTGAATTTATAAAGATGGATAACGTAATAAACATACAATCTTTAATGTAAAATCTATGAATACATCTTTTATCTTTATAAGATAAGCTAATAAAACAAATATTTATTACCTGTCTACAATCTTATATCTGAACGTACTCGTATGTGTAATATGAAGAATGTAAAAAGCTGGTGTCTGACAAGATATTTGTATTTTTAAATCGTCAGCCACACTCTACCTGACGTATGCACAATATCTACACATATAATAAAATTGTAACCGTGTTATGTCTATACATGGGAGATATTTAAGAAAAAAATATATAGGGGACCTTTATAGGGCCAATAGAAGTCAAAACTATTGTTTTTAGAATTTTTGCTTGTTTGTCTGTATGTTTACGCATCACACAAAAACTACCGAACGGATCTAGATGTGGCACAGCGATGGACTATATAGCCTAGAATAAAAGATAAGCTGCTTTTATCCCGAAAAAATGTACAGTTATATACTGAGATATAATTCATTGTAACCGAGCAATAATAAACTGAACGAAGTCGCGGGCATTAGCTAGTATACACTAAATATATCACAACATACTGAAAAAAAATTGGATGAGTAAACAAGCGACCGTAATAAGTGGCTATTCGGAAAAACTTTCAAAAAGTTCCACGGGTAAGAGCGATGAGTGGCCGGTCTATACTTACTTTCGATGTGCGGTAAGTCCTGTCTAGAGAAGTGATTTATGAGATTTGATGTTTGCCTCTCTTAAAATAAGTATTTCTTTGTTTAAGTAAAAGTATAATTAGGAATCTTTAGCACTACATTCCCCTGTTCTTTTACTTTGCGCACCTCTTGGGAATAGAATCCCCGCTCTACCTCGGTTTTCTCGATTTCTTTTAAGACAAGAGAGAATAGGCTTTACATAAGTCTACAAATACCACCTTAGACTTTTCTAAGATGGGATTGCATTCAAATGCAAGTGCATTTGAGTGCAATCCTATCTTAGAAAAGTAATAAAAAAATATTTGGTTATTAAAACTCGTGATCTGCGGTTGTTGCTTGTTATTTAATATCGCATACGCAATTCACATTAATGTTATAGTTAAGAACTTGTTTTTCAAATAAAATACGCAATTTATATACGCTTATTACAAAGGACCTTTAACCAGTGTGACCTATATTAGTGATGATGCTAATAACAGAGTAAAACTATATCATCAAAGTTATTATTACGACGTCTTAATTCAAAGTCTGATTAGCTTCCAATCTTATAAATCTTGATCGATATCGTGACTTTCTTTTAGGTACTAAAGTTGAGTGTTGCATAAACATAAACGGCAACTGGTCAAGTTAATTATTTTTATTTTATATAAAAAACAAATGTTCTATGTGATTTGTATAACATACGGGTATTTAACATATAAAATTGTGGCATCATCATCGAATAGCATTCTTAAAATAGTTTTTACAATATAATATATAGAAGAATATATCTTTTATATCCTTAGAATATTTCACTTTTAACCAATTTATCATCCCTAGGATCTTGGAGCTTTCAAAATGTTTAAATATACTTAATTCGTCAATAGGGAATGATTTCATTTCGAAGTTTGGTTTTGTTTGATGTACAAAGTTCTGAATATATTAAAATAACCAGTAAGTAGGGTTTATCCAACCAAACATCAGCCAAATCCAATATACGAGTACGTCTATTTACTTATTTTTAAATGGTGTTAAAATGCAGTTCGTAGTGGTATGAACCTGCTGCATGCCTTTTAGCCTTCAGCATGAATGAGCCGGCTCGTCCGGGGCAGTACCACACTCTCTCAGAAGACCGCCGCCTGAATGGCGGCTATCAGTCGCCATGCTCCGTCCGGTGAGTGGAGAGCCGGAGGCCCAACTTCCTTGCCTTAGTGGGGGTTTTTAAAAGCCGGTAACGCTTCTGTGACCCTGCGGGTATTGCAGTTGCCTATGGGCGGCGGCGATCACTTAACAACACCTGACGCGCCTGCTCGTTTGCCTCCCACTTACATAAAAAGCAGGTAGCGGTATGTGAAAACCTAGAAAATGTTTTCATAGTTATATATATATTGTTAATTTAGTAGTGTTATATGTTGGTTTTCCTAATAAAAGAAACTAAAATAAATAAAATGTATTTAATTTGATAAAAATTATTTTATTGGATAAATATTACTATGATATTTCAGAAGCTAAAATATCTACGATATTAATCACACTATTTACTTATAGTGTTATTAATCATACCAATTAATGATGTTGTACATACCTTTTTTGTAGTCGATAACTCGTTATCTTCTACCCGCACAGCAGTTTATCGAATTGTGTAGGTATCTAATAATCCTTTCCCTATCCGACGTTTACAAGATAAATTTGTTGTATATCACACATATAGGGAAACTAAAGATTAACTAAGAACTTTCTTTAATATATTCTGTGTACGACCTTGTGTTTAAATTTGTGGTTAAATTTGTGTGTCATTTAAATTTACATGTGGAAAAAAAGAAATTATTAATGCTACATTTAATATTAATGTGGATTGTGAAATTCCTTCTGATTAAAAGAAGTAAGTACACCTTTTGTTAATCTAAGGATTAGTAGTAAGGAATAAATATAATGTAAAGAGGTAAGTATCTTTTATATTAAACTAGCTGCAAAACCCGGCGTTGCTTGGGTCGAAATACATCGCACGCTTAATGATTATACAAACAATTTAT
>JADGIL010004130.1:0-24470 GCA_020352625.1 Cactoblastis cactorum | reverse complement strand
AAGTGGTCACGGGTCAGCTAATAATATTTAATTTCATTTGTACACATTTACTTCTAAAGAATATAATATTGTACATTTTGTCTATTACTACGAGCTATTCTAAGGTACATCTGTAGACCATATTAATATTTTGTAAAAATTTGTCAATATATATGTTTTTTACGTACGCAAAGACTTTTAAACAGTTTTAGACAAAGCTTTATAGTACGCAGCTAATATATTACAAAAACACATACGCTTCAATTTATGAAGATTTTATATGATTTGAAGTTCACGCGGGCAAATAAAATCGCGTGCGGAAATTTACTTTATGAAATAATCAAAATAATAAATTGATAAAACCCTTAAATAATCAAAAGACGAAATAAATACACATTTAAAACACGCCTGAAAAGATTAATCATCTTATTATGTATGAATATAAATATTTATTTTTCCGAAATTATACAAATTCACATAATTGATAATATAAGCGGAGTGATCGAGTGAACAAAAAGACAATAACAATTAGCTAAGAAATGTACAGGACTGGCCAGATATATTGATAGTTAAGGTTACAATTGTGCTAAGAATTGACGCATGCTTTTTTATACATTATTAAGCTAAGGTACATACTCTAACAGCCAGTAAAATTATTACTTTTGTGGTACATTTTTATACAAAATAATAGGTATACGAAATAAATATTTTGATATCTGACTTGATCTAATCAGGTGATTTACTAAACGGACGATCAAATCTCAATACTAAACTTGTTTAAATAGTTGTTCATAGGATCATAATCGTTGGTTAACGTGTGGTAAACAGAAAATAATAATTAAATCAGCTGTTCTGCTTAAATATTAATCAGTCGTTTAGAAGTTGGTGAACTCTGCTCTTAGGATATAACATAAGTTTTTTTTATGCATGTCTAAATGTTACAAATAAAACAGATACAATGTAGACAGTATAAACGGCCTAGTGCGAGTCGGACTCGTGTACAAAGAGTTCCGAACCTTTATTTAAAAAATGCATTAAATCCCGTTGGTTTGTTGTTAAATATTTATTTAATTTTTATTTTTTATTCTTTAAAGTTAATTTATAAATACAAATTATGTGAATATTTCATTACATCTACCTCTTGTCGTTTTCAAAATCGAGCAAAAACGTCACGATTGTTGTATGGGGCGCCTTAAATATTAATTTTATTCTGGTTTTTATTATTTGTTGTTGAAGTGGCAACAGAAATACATCATCTGTAAAAATTTCAACAGTACACTGTTTTTTTCACGATTTATTAAATACAGGCTTGTGATACACAGACAGTGAAACCTTAGTAATAGGATTCCAGTTTAAGTACAAAGCTTCACTTTTTTACTAGTAAGTATTCAACTAAATTTTAACTGCGGCTTCGCTGGCGTATGATTTCCGGCGTCGTTAGATTTTCGATTTATCCCACAGGAACATTACTTATCTGGGAAAAAGGACATTTTATCTTCCTCAATATACTTGTAACGATTTATATGCGAAATTTAAGAAGATTGTTTGATTAGCTTAAGCCTGGATCTACTACAAATAAATACACATGTAATTATTGTGTTGTATTAATTTCTTCTCATTACACAAGAACAGGAAAAGGGATCTTTTTCATTTAATAATATTAACCTAATAAATATTGTCGTAAATAGGCATATTCATATTATGTGTTACATTTAATATGAGGTAAATGAGTGAATAATATTAAAAATCAGACAATTGCGGGTCTAACTCGCGCACGAAATGTTCCGTACCATACCTATGAAAAATGACAACAAAATTACAAAATTACATTTGTTGTATGAGGGTTCTCTTTAATTATTTACTTTATTTTGTTTTATTTTTTTTTGTGCAACAGAAACATGTGTGAAATTATCTGTAAAAATTGCAATTGTCTAACATTCACGGTACAGACAGACAGCGAATTATTTTTGGTAATAAATTTCCCGTTTTACCATTTGTGTACGGAACTCAATGTTGAATTATTGATTTCTTACTTATACTAAATTACGCTACAAGTCATTATTTAAAAGGCCGTCATGCTTTGCCTATAGTACGATAACCTAAATTGCAAGATTTTTAATGCTGAAAATAATCATTGCTGAAAAACAAATCAAACTGTAGAAGCAAATCACTTGAAATCTAATACTAAATTCCCCGATAAGTAAATTAACTTTAAAAATTATGTAAATAATTTATTATGAATAAGCAGATAATGGAAAGGCTGTATTTTTCGTATTCTTAATTAAACTTAACACTAACCCACACATACAACTAGTTAGTACATTATTTATGGTACACTATATAAATAAACTGTCACATTTTAAGTTAGTGCCTTAAGAATTTAATTGTTTGACTAGATAAGTTTGACTCTTGCAAAACAGTAGAAAAACAAAAATTAGCCCTTATGTTTTAAAAAATTTCCATTCGACACTGTAACGGATGAAGTGATGAATGGGAATAACCGTAGGTACTTAATTATTGTACGACCACCAAACCCAGGAAATACAAATCAAACTGTAGAAGCAAATAAATTGAAAACTAATATTGTCATAAGATTTTATTCCGATCATTATACTGGAATATTGCGTGAATTCCCCAGAGGATCCTTTCGTGACAGAATAATGCTAACTTGTCTATATCGTCTACCGTAACTTTAATTACATGGAGTAATCAATTATGAAGATATGAGAGCGGAGAAATCATAAGAACCCCAACTTTCTGATTGATCTTGGAAACACGAAGATAACAATCGGAATAACGCCCTCAAATCGTTATTAGTTAGCGCTAAAATATCTTTATGATCTTAGTAGTCATATGTTTAAAAATAGAAGTCTTTGAGATTAAACGGGAAAAAATATTCTATCAAGTCTAAAATTATATCAAGTCTTATTTATTTGTATGTAATAGAAAGTAAAATTGCCAGCAAGTTTTCTAGGCGAAAATTATAAACTAATTTTCAGGATAAATTTGATATATTATTACGATATTAATGAATTAATAGAAATAATAACCAGAATGTCTTGTATTATACCAATTTTTCTACCTAATCGCGATGCAGTTTATCTTATAAAATTGTATTTTATTCATTTCAGGTCCCCCGCGCCCGTCACACATACTGCTGCACTATGAAACAAACACATTGAAAATGACTTTTAAAAAGTAAACATTATCTATTGTTGAAGTTTTATTGTATTGTTCATGGAACACGAGAGAATACTTATGTATACATTGAGAAATTGTTGGTATATTAGCTTTTTAAGCCTGGACTGGTAATCATATCTTCCAAAGAAGGAATATTAAGATAAAGAAAATGGCGACGCAAAGATTTTGTTTGAGGTGGAACAACCACCAATCGAATATGCTGTCTGTGTTCGATCAGCTGCTACACGCTGAGACGTTCACGGATGTGACTCTGGCCGTAGATGGTCAGCTTCTAAAAGCTCACAAAATGGTCTTATCGGCTTGCAGTCCGTACTTTCAGGCTTTATTTGTTAACCATCAAGAAAAACATCCTATTGTTATATTGAAGGATGTACCTTATGCAGACATGAAGTCTCTATTAGACTTTATGTATAGAGGGGAAGTAAGTGTAGATCAGGAGAGGTTAACAGCATTTTTAAAAGTAGCTGAAAGCCTAAGGATAAAAGGCCTAACAGAGGTGAACGAGGAGAAGTGTGACATTCCAGCTCTCACTAACTCCTTGATACAACAACAGTCTGGCGGGGCAACACAGACACCACCTCCTCAATTACATAGAATTCATCCCTATATGCACCAAAAACGACCAGCATCTGGAATGCCTACTGGTGGAGCGCCCCCAAATTTATTAATGCCTTTACTAGGTAATGCTTTGATGCAACCGAAGAGAAAAAGGGGACGGCCTAGAAAATTAAGTGGAAGCTCTAGTGATGCATTAAACACAGCAGCTAGCCCCCCCGGCGAGTTTATTCCTGAATCTGCGTCCCATACGACCTCTAATAGGGCCGGCGATCAACTAATTCGAGGATCACCAGAAATGCTGGAAGTGAAAATGTCGATGGATGGTTTTGGTGCTGAAGATGGAGCTACATCTGGAGGTGAAGAAGGTAGCGAAGCTCTTCTCATTGACGAAGGAGATGACGCACAGTCGGAGGCCCAAGCAGGAAAAGACTCAGAATCAGCAGGTAGGTTCTTATTCTTAGATATCTTTCCTAATTTTAATACAGATAATTATTGATTTTCAGATCTAAGGCTTAAAAATATTCTATTAGTTTAATGAACAACTTTTGTATCCACTGTAAATTAAACGAGATGTAAAAAAATTTCATGCGGCTAAGGATTTATAAGATGATTTCACATATTTGCTTATCTTTTGTAAATATATATTAATCTTCCTTTCCATCATTCTAACACGGTTTTGAAATATAAAAAATTAGACGTTTTATAGAGAATATAAGGGAAAAGCTAATGGGATATAAGCTTTGATATTAGGAAATTGTTGATCTCAGTGAAAAGTGAAGTGCGTATTTTGAATACCTACTTTATAATAATTTAAAGTTTATTCAAAGGGGTAAGTGATGATCTATCAAATTATTTTGATATAATCGAGTAACTGATGCTTATTTTCTTCTATAAATCAACGATTTAACTATTGCTTGCTTTTCTGCTTTTGGGGAGAGCTATTAGAGGAATGGCCAGGGGCAAATTCGGTGTGGTACTTAATGGTTTCAGTGATTACCTTCTTTAATTTAAACTTTCTTAAGATTAACTTATTTAAAATGAGAAAAGGGAAAACAAACAAGGCTTATTCCCAATAGCTTTCCTTGACATAAAGCAATTGGAAATATTATAGTAATGATATTTATTTAAATATTCAATCTACAAATCTCCTGTAAAATATAATATTTCCAATAGTAGTAAATTGATTAAATTGAGATACAAATCACTTCGTCTACTGAGACCTGAAATTTAATATTTCAGATCCTGATAAAGTGCCCAAAGAGGAACCTCACCAAAATTATCCCACAAACGGACCTGTGTTATCTATTGAACACGGATCCATTAAACAAGAGCCTGCCACTGATGCTAACGACGGTTACAATGAACCCATTGAATATAAGTACAACCCTGATAGGAGCCGTGAAAATTCCAACTCACGAGACGGTTCTGTCAAAGATGCGGATGATAAAAACAGACTAGGTCGTAACTTAAAGCCAAAGAATAGCAAAAAATTACTACCCCAAATGTCAAAAATAAGAGCCCGAAACTTATTTAATCAACTCTCTGGGCTTTCTAATCTTAACCCTGCTCTTAACACGTTTGACAAATATCCCCCAGAGACAATCTTAATGCCAGCTCTTGCCACTCAATTATTTGCAGCTGAATTAGAGCAAAATAATCTCAACATGGCCAATAACGATGTATCTGATTTATCCCAAACTAACTGGGAACAACGCATATTTCCATCACCAATTAGGAAAAATAATATAGGTAGTTTGGGAAACTATCATGAGGAAACTAACGAATCTGTGAGAGACTACTGCATAAAGGAAGGGGAGAACGTGTTCAGGTGTAAAATATGCGCGCGCGTCTACACGCACATTAGCAATTTCTGTCGCCACTACGTCACGTCTCATAAGAAAGACGTAAAGGTGTTTCCGTGCCCTATCTGCTTCAAAGAGTTCACTCGCAAAGATAACATGATTGCACATTTAAAAATAATACACAAAAATCAGCCGAATACCAACGAGCAAGTAGCAAAACAAGAGTCTTAAATTAATATGTAGGCAAATGACAAAAGTAATAAAGATCTGATTACTATTAGAAACCATCTTTTGCTATTAAATATATGTAGTTAGTCGGTGAAACCTAGGCTGCGATTGAGTAAGGATTCGGGCTCTTAGTTTCTTTAGTAGCTTATCAGTAAGTTGTTGATATTGTACGACGTCGTTTGTTGTTATATTTATCTAATTATTTATGTTGTTCCATTTTTCTCAGAGTGATGACTGCAAAGATATTTATTTATAATTTTCCTATAATTTACTTGTTGTTTTGCACTTACTTGTTACTTAATTTTATTACTTACAAAATTTTCAGGGTACAAAATAATTACTTATGGTGATCGTTATTAACAAATTTATAAATTTTCGATCACTCTATGCTAATAGTGCATACAATTCTCATTGAACTGAATTAGTTAGTAATAAGTTATAGTAGTAAATATTTAATAAACAATGGCATAGTTATGTAGGGTAGCAAATTGTGTGGCAATTTGGAAGTGGGGTCTCTGTCTCAGTTCTTCTTATTATAATCATTCATTTACGTATAATTTCTTAAAATAATTTAGCAACTTTAAACTCTTGTAGATCATGATCTGGCTTATTCAAATCTTTGAACCTATTATTTAGTAAAATACAAAAAACATGTAATTACCCGAGTGTTATCTTTAGCAGTGACGCTTCAGAAACCGGGGTGAGCTTCCTAGACTAGGAAGATTTGTTGAGGTTACTGGTTTTTAAACAGAGCGACTACCATCTGACCTCTGCCACCCTAAGAGTAAACCAGAATCAATTCTAGAATAGGTTAATACACACGCTAAATGCCGTTCGGGACCCACAACCTAACGTGCCTTCCGAAACACGGAATCATTTTTCTTTTCTACCACAAAGGCAGTCCAAAATACTGAAAACACGTTTTGGAAATATTTCAGCCAATAAATTATGGGTTATATATGGGCAAACTATAAAAGATACACGCTCTTTGTATAGAAATTAATGAGGCTAATATTATGAGACTATTCGAGCACCCAGGTTCCCGCTGCCGAGATGTGCTAGTATAAAAGAGGCTACAAAAACAGTTCACAGTGCTCCCCACAATGCCATTGTATAGTGGTGTAAAATGCATTTTCATTTAACTTGCCTTATTAGTGATCTTAGTTGTAAATGACGATTTGACTTCTCCGAAGTAAAACTCAACACAGGCTATGATTTTATTTTATAGAATTTGTTAAGATTAATTTAAAATATTTTATTGATGTTGAAATATTTGGATGTAAATGTTATGCTGAACATACATATGTCTATTAACTACACATTTAATAGTGAAGCAAAGCAAATTTTAATTATTAATAGTTTATAGAAATTACATTAACAGAAAATAATACTAGACAAACATTCAGTTCCTGAACACAGCCCCAGTCACTGTGACAGATTATAAATAATTTCCTATCATGTTCTATAGTTAGGTAAATATTTCTGTAGCATATTGTGGAATAACTGATTTCGTCTAATCTGCTAAATATGTCAAAGACAATATAATAAAACCATAATATATATACACAGTTAAATATAGAAATAATACTACTCTCGTAACCTACGCGATTGTATTAATTATTACTATCTCTGTCTGGCCCAACCGCGCGTTATCACCGATAAAGTAAAATTACGCCTGATATATAATTTAAAATTGATTATTACAACCCTTTTTGTCTGTCTTTTTTCTTCTAATTTTTCAGTTTGACAGATTTTTTTTTAACTTCTTTACAATCACAATTCATTTCTTTTTTCAATATTATTTGTATAAACAGTGTACATTTTCATTTAACGTTATTAATGTTTACCAAATTAATAGCATTGATTCTTCTCGTTGATATCGTGCTAACAGCTTGGGCATTGTAAACCTACCAGAAATGTTTTATATATCTTATTGGTAGTATCGGGGCAGATTTTTATCTATCTATCTATAAAATTTGTAGAAGAAAATGTAAAGATATTGTACCTACATTGTAATGAAATGTTATAACATGTTGACAGTTATATTGTAAATAAATCAAGAAAGCAACACAATGTTGTCGAAGTGATTTTAGCAAGGTGCTTTGAAAAAAGGATTCATACTGGAATCATGAGATGATTTGTAAAATTCTATTTATAATAAGTAGAAATCAAAATGCCTTAATTATAAAATAAGGAATGGTACTTATTAATTTAGTTAAAATTAGAGGCAACAAGTAGTCTTCCATGTATTGATAGAGTCACTTTTTCTTGTTCAAACCCGGAAGATAATCTCAACTATTGTACAATTATCTTCGTTAAATTATTTAGTAGGTAATATTTATTATGTTGTTGAACCTATACAAAATCAAAACTTTCCATTGTAAAAAAATTCGTAGGTCCAGGGAACGCTTGCCTATTAGTGTGCCTTTACTTGTATAAATATAAGTTATATAAATATTTATCGACTATTAGGGAATAAGAAATTTCAAAGAGTTTTATGTATTATTTATTTTCATTAACAGAGTTTACATGTACTGTAAGAAGCTTCCTTAGAAGTTTAGGCCCGAGTAGTTAAAATTAAATAAAATTTGAAAAGAACCATCATCTCATGTTTCCCCTATTATTTGGAAAAGTGAAACAACTACATGAAATGATTTAAAATTCGTAAATTTCGAGGCGATCGAGTCTTGATAATCAATATTAAGACTGTTAAAATTCATATAAACGAATTTATTGTACCTACTTTTCATAAAATTTATATGAAATTTACCTTGAAAATGGATAGGTACTTAAATGGGAAATTTAGACTTAATTAAGGTGAGGCTATTATTGGAAATAAAAAAATCTATTGCATATTTATAGTCAATTTAGCCAGTGCCTACGCTAACTCATTCGAAATTATTTTTTATTACTTACCTACTTAAATATTTCTACAATTACACTACTTAAGTTGGTATATCTACTTAGTTGTTCGCTTCGTATCGTTTATCGGTGGTTATTTCCTTATAAATTACAAAATTTTATAAAAATACGAACCCATTTATTGTTTTCGTAATGTTATATCATCAATTGGTGCTAAATTATACTTAAGAATGTCACATATAATGTTGACATGAGGATTGTCCCTAAATACAAAATATATATTATTGTTGATTGTTACGTTGAACATGTTGAAAAAGTACCATATCGACCCTCTTTGAAATATTATGTCGTACTAAAACCTCTGAAATGCAAGAAAGTATGTCAAATTACAAATCAAACGATTTTTTATTTTATTTTTAAGCTTGAATATTGACGAACAGCAATACTTTTTTTGTGTAAAGTACTTATTTATAATATAACGCAAATGAATTAAGGAGAAATATTGTTCTTATATAATATTTATACCTTTGTTACAAATAGCTCTGATTTTACGTATTTATAACCTCAAAATTGACATGATTATCGAAAGAAATACGTGTAACACAATTTATTACAAAATCATATATTCAATCATATTATTTATACGGATGTGTCGTTATACATATTAATTAATTTCAAAGTAGTTATAAAAAAAATATATGTATGTTTCAAATCCTAATATCTATCCTAATTTATTAATGCTGTATACTATTACAGGAATACGATTTATTTTTGTATGAACACAGGTTGTTTTATCACAAAGATGTATGTTATAATATACTTATGTATAAAATTGTTTATATGACACATCCTGATGATGAAATATAAGTATACAATTACAACTACCATAATAAGAGAATATATTCAAATTTTTAACTTTGTTCGCATGCAGTTTAGAAAATATGTAACTTATTAAACTTTCATAGATTTCTGAACAGTTGCAGATAGATTACGTCTTAAGTGGTATGGATAACTTGACACAAAGTAAATAGTCTTTAGCCAAATGTTAATAAACTCGATATTTTTGTTATTTGCACTTAGACAATAGCAAAGCTAAAAGTAATTTAGATACATTTAGAATTGAAAATTACACGATATAGCAGATTTGTTAAAGACAGAAATACATTGGTATACAATAAGGTGTTAATTACTATTTTTAGAATCTTTAAAGAAAATAATAAAAGTTACATCAAAACAACAAATCTTATAAATTCCTATTATTTTGTTTTGTTACTTAGTTTACACCTTTTTTTTATTGTGTCGTTGACAAAGTATGTGATCTTATGCAGAGTGTCTATTCATCTGTTTTTATGTTATACTTACTACTGATAAGTACTTATCGTTTTATATTTTGTAATGATATCGCTCCGGTATCTTAAATTAATTAAAATATTTGAAATAATAACGAAATAAACTTGCCGTAGCGTTGAAATTGAGAGTATACATATAATATAATATATAGGTATGATAATAACAGGAGGCAAACGTTAAAATAAAAAAAAATACAAGTGATATTATAGCAACGACTTCAAATGCTTTTGTTTTCAATTATTATTGAATAGAAATAAATGTAATTTATAATGTTAGCAAAGTAACAACACGGGTTATTAGTAAAAATTAGATTAAAGGTTAAGTTATTTATAATATTGTAGAAGTAAATAGTGTTGTTAACACGTGAGTGAACTTTCTAAACTATAGAATTTTAGTCACGGAGAGTGGACTGATCAGGTATGTTGTCCTATACTTTTCTCACATTTTGTAGACGGTGTGGTTAGAGCTAGTGTTTGAATATGCTTTCTATGTTGCTCAAATTGATGCTATGCAGATCGTTTTTTTTTTTTTGGTTCAGTACAAATTGATGCTTTTTTTTATTTATGATTTATAACTAGCGACACAAAAAACGTCGCACTATCAACGGTTAAAATGGTCTACTATATTTTCTCTTAACGTTGAAGGCAGCTATTAACGGTCTAGTTTTTGTTTATTTCTGATGCGCAATAAACATGTAACTCTTTCAATAGTAACGTTGAAACCCACCTTATGTGATCTTAAAAACTAAGTTAATTGAAGTGTTATTTTTATAATTATGTACCTACTACTACTTAACTTGCCGAAATAGTTCCAAATGCAAACACTTGAGTCCTATTATGTCATAGTGAAATCTTTTCTTTTTTGTTATATTATTTTTTAATTTATTATTAAATTAATAAATTATAATTACTTTTAATGATTTAATTAAGCAATATGTATATTGATTTAAACTCTTAAAGTCGGAACCCCGAACACGAGTTTGTGTTATTATTTAATTTGCATCTACATTCTATGATGTCACCTTAAATTAAATATTTAAACTGACGAATTATGTCAGTTGATTAGATTCCAATCTTCTTAATTTATTTGATTCGATTTTCTTTCTTTTTCTATTTTTTAATGTAGAAAGGATTATTGGCATAGACAAGTTTGTTACGGCTGTCTCGTCAGAGTATGGTCATGTTTATGGTGCTATTATTGTTTATGATCAAATCATAAACTTAATATTTTTATTGATTGAATAAAAAACTGTTTCTTGATAACAAAAAAGCATTGAGGCATGCCTTAGAAGCTGGTCCGTGAAATAATCCCATCACTTGTGTTTTTAATCATGGTGTAATTAATCAATTTCGTCATTCAATTTGAACAAATAAAGGTTAATATATTTTCTTTCTCTATTATTTATTTTTTTACCCTTCACTTTATATTTTTAAATAATTTAGTTGGCTAATGTTTTTATTGTTTTATTTAGTAGAACAGTATAATTGTTACATTAGTTACGTCATTATTATTTTCTCTCTTTCTCTGAGGATATGGAAATTATTAAATAAAAAAATTAAATGCTACGCAGTCACATAATAATGTATATACTCGAAACAACTATTTGTATTTATTAAATTAGTTACATTTACGAATCAGGTTGATTATTGAGACCTGAAATTGGATAATAAAATTTGCCTTTTTAGTAAAGTATTAGGTAGAAAAAAATATAAACACTAACAATATACTATAAAATATCGTTTTATTTAAAATAATACCTGCCTGCCTATGTCAGAGAAAGAGAAATCACTATCGCATTTAAAGCAATATTAAATATACTTAACGTGAAAATTGATTTCAGGACGTGGCACACCAGACTTTGAAAATACCAAGTACGCACAATCTCCCACCAACGACGGCAAAGTTCGCGGACACCCCTCCATGCAGGCATCCACCTCTAGCGAATACCAAACAGATTCCTTAAACAACAACACCACAGGAAACAACCAAATGCAAAGGCCAGTATCACGGAGAAGAATAAGAAGAAGAGCTAACTCAGCATCCAACGACCCCGCGGAGCAACTCACTGAAATGTCAGTGAGAGGCCTCAACCTCTTCAGATACGCGTCAGTGAACGAAGGAGTATACCAGTGCACTGAATGTGCAAAGGAAAATATACAGAAAACTTTCAAAAATAAATATTCATTCCAGAGGCACGCGTTCCTCTATCATGAGGGACAACAACGGAAAGTCTTCCCCTGTCCCGTATGTTGCAAAGAGTTTTCTAGACCTGATAAAATGAAAAATCACATGAAAACTACGCACGACTGTTACGTGCCAAAGGATTGTGTATATCCTCCTAACGCGTTTTTCATGCTACCCGGCATAGAAGGGCAACTTCCCCCTGGGATCAAAATGGAATCCATGGGGGCTGGTTCGCCTCATGGATCCACGCCCTCTCACTCTTCACCTGACCCGACACAAGTCTGAGTGACGTTGTGTTAAAAGTATTATTGATTCCACGTAAACTTTTATAAGGACAAAAATGTGTGCCTTGCAAACGCCTAAAGTTTTTCTAAACGATTATAGATAGTTTTATATTTAGAGTTCTTGAGGATCCCGTTAACTATACAAATAGTATTTGTTCTATTTTTGGAATAAATTTTCAATTTTATATTCTAATTACATATATGTATTTTCCAAATACTGTTATGCATTTAATATCTAAAGTTTGTTACATATTAAATATTATACTGTTGTTTAGAAAGTTTGTGTGGTTGTGCAGATATTAGACAATAATATACAATTTATTGAGGCCAGTTGCGCAATAATTACAGCGTATAAATTTAATTACTATATTGAATATTTAGCATTAACGGGTGCTGTACAAGTCTGAAACGTGCCTTCCATATACTTCTCTAATTAATATACATTATATACTATTTAGAAAGTGTTGTTGCCTTATATTCTAATGTCATAGGCACAAACTATCAGTAGCCTTTATCTACTAAATAAAACGCAAGAAACAAAGACCAAAGACTAATTTCCCCTGTCCATTCACAATTTATGTTAAAAATTATTTACACCTGTACTGCTATATCAATGGTTATTGGGCAACAGCATTATTATTGAAGAGTTCTATATTATTACTGAGACTTCTTTCGCACATAGTTTAAATACCCAAATACATATGTTAAGTAACGACGAGATTTCCGAAATGTTGTATAATTTTCTAGATTTTTATAATTAGTTATTTCAGTCGTTGGAGGGTACTGTTAACGTAATGGAGAAACCTATACTAAATTTTAAAACTTCAAGAGAAATATAAGTAGAGGGCGAATGTTTATCAAACCTTAATAGTGCCATAGCACCTTTAATTTTGTATAATATGTATGTATTATTTCCATCTCTTGAATAATATTTAGGTTATATTTAGTTTATGGAAGTGTTTTAGGATATCAAATACCGAAAACAAAATCAACAGTTCTTCCATTGATAAGGAAATTCAGAATATAATTAAGGACGTTTATTCATAAAAAGATTTCGTATTTTATACTTATTTCAATAGAAATGGGGAAAACGTTCGTAAACTTTTTTATGAATAATACGGGTTTAGAATATGACTAATCTCTGCAGTAAATTTTTTTATCACGAGACGGTTTTTACTTATATGAAGGAGCATACCTAATAACAGGAACCAAATATTGGGTTGTATTAATTTAGTATAACAAAATTTATAATAATCGATCAAAAAATTATTTGATAGCATATATAATTACTTGATACATACATACATATCGTCACGTTTTTAGCCCATATGTGTGGACAGAGACTACATTCTTCTACTTACTATGGATTTTTTAATTTTTATATATTCGGCGTGCAATAACGGCTGACATAATTTTTCAATTTGTGTGAATCGTCTCATGAAAAAAATATTTTAAGTTCACTTTAGGGCGATTGCTACTAATCTCCACGTTATTTTAAGTTTGCGTTTGGTATAAGCATAGCGATATAATTTTTAGCGTCAAAAGTTTAAAACTAGACTAAAGTTTACTATCATATCTAATTACTTAAAAAATATTATATTGTTCATAAATTGTGTTTTTGTATTTTAAAATTTAACGCACAATGTTTGGTAAGGTTATGTTAAGTTTTATTATTAAGTCTTTTAGATCACATTCATGTAGATATGTTAGTTAAAAAACGTTTTCTTGAATTTATGGATTCAGTATCGCCAAGAAGGTATTAACAACTTCAGTGTGATTTATTTAGATAGTACGTCAAAGCCAGTCACTTGCACAAGATTCTTCACATTTTCAAAATCTAGACATAACCTATATTAATTTGTTCATCTTTTAGGTTTTGAATTTCTTTTATTTCCCCCCTTTTACTGTCTGGAATAAATTATCCTCAGATGTATTTTATCGAGTGAAATAATGTTATATTTCTGTTTTATTTTCTTTTCTTTTGTAGTATTTTATTTTGTGATATTAGTGCTAACTAAGTTGGCTGTCATGTTCATTGTTGAGTTATTGTAATTCTTACTTCTCTTTTTTATCACGTGCTGCCAGGCAGCGTATTTTTTTTTATTAGACATGTAAAAATAACTTTTACATTAGTATTATGAACAGATTCAGCGTAAGTACGATAATTTTATTGCGTGTTTTAGATATGCTTAAAGATTTTATTTAAAAAATTGCTTGAAACACACCTAGTGCAATGTTTTTTTTTTTTTCGAAATATATTATAGTTTATATGATATCAACGTCCATTCCACTGACGCAATTAAAAAGAATGTATTGGGAACCTCTATGTTGGTAACCTTTATTTTTTAAAACATTGCACAATTCACAAAAATCCTTCTACCTAAGTATATTTTTATCTCTTCGTTTTCTTAAAAGATAATGTTTATATACTGATACATTTTTTACATTTAATTTCTTGAATATTATTTACTTATAAGATTGAAATATTTGTTTCTACGCCACTAATTTACCTAATACTTTTAGGTTTACATTGATATGATACATATGTATGACACATTAAGTTAGGTTATTTAGATTTTCAAGTGCAATTTTAAGCAAATGTTGATTTTTTTCTATATTCTATTGACAGCATAGTTTACTTTCATTAAAAATATGGAAATGGCTACTAAATACCAATATCTTGTAACTATATATAAAGCTTGCATAGTTTATATACGTAGTACATTTTATAACTGACTATAATTTTTTGAACGTTCTTTCTCGATATTTTATAAAGTAGTGTAGAGATGTTTACTATATGTGACTGCTTAGATATATAAATACATATTTTGTTTATATTCAGATTCAACAGGAGCCATAATAAAGTAGATTTAAAACTAACTTTTGGCTTTATTTCCATAAATGATGAAGTTTTAAACAAATTCAAATTACCGTTAGAGTTTTTGTATAGTTTTTATTATAACAGTTATTAACTACCTTACTACCACAGTCTAACTGTTATTATTAATTAGTAAGATTCTAATTATCTTTGAAAATATCAAAGCTTTAACAATAAATTGATGTAAACAAGACAAAAGTTTATTTTTATTGTACTAAAATAGTTGTATTTTAAAAAGATCTTACCAACGTATAAAATAATTACCTAATGTGAAAATATGTACACAAATAATAATTGAAATTAAAAAGAAAACTAAAGCGTTTTATTTTTTTTAATATGCCCTTTTGAACTAAACAACTGCTTGACATTTAATGTTACTTTCAGACTATCATTACACATATGAAGACGACGGCAGCATGCCTATCATAACATTGGAAGTGTTAGCAGATTCATCGAGCATACATTACTTACAGAATGCTACATCTGAAATGGCTACCAATACCGATGCTACAGGAGACAAGTCCGGCATGCATTTCTTGACAGAAAACGTTACATCTGAAGTGATACATAAGGTGGCCAGCGACAAGGATGAATCCAAAGAGCCTCCTAAAGTGAGAACAGATTTATTAGAATATATGACAAGAAACGACGGGAGTGTAATTTGTAAGCTCTGTGGAGAGATTTTGCAGAGTCGAACGCATTGGTACAGGCATAAATATAAACTTCACGTTGTCCATCCACTCAATCCTACCCCCCTTTTCCAATGCGAACAGTGTCTCGTATTCTTTAAGAGCAGGAAAGGTAATTTCTAAACATTATGATAGTAGTGTCTCTAGAAAATTATTTATTTAATATGCATTATTGATGTGCTATTGCATGTACTGCATTTAGTATGCGACGCTCAATTGTCTTCGTTTCTGTATTATTTTGATTTCTAGTCGAGTATGTTCAGAGCTTTTAAAAGCCTGCTACGACTATTTTGAAAAACAAAATATAAAATATTTTTTGACCTTGGTAGTCGGTTGATATTGGTCCAAAATAATACATATTTGGGAATCTATCTGTTCTAAAGTAGTTTTCACTAAACCCAGTGTCGAAGCAAAAGATTTTTTGTAAAGGAAAAAATAAGTTCCTGCCGAAAATTTTATTTAAGAGGATTTTAGCTTCATAGGTACTTACGTATGTTAATTATGTTCAGTCACTATGTAATATTTATTTGTAAGTATAGTATATACTTACACATAAATATTTATTGATATATACTTAATAAATAATACTTATAGAACATTAATAAATAACATATGTCTGTCTATACACAACAAATAATTATGTACAGACATAAAACAACTTTCATATTATTTTGTCAAAAAACCTACTGCTTCTATTCTTCGTAGCATGTAACAATTTTTTGTAGCAAGCACCGCTAGTAGATAATCGTAGTTTTGCCATAGGCCGAAGTCGCTCCGTGCCATCTCCGCAACGCGCCCGCAACCTCATCGCAGTCAACGCGTGGGTACAAATACAACACTGTTCTATATAAACGGCCAAGAACGAGTCGAACTCAATAATGAAGAAATTGTTACCAGCAAAAATATCTATTATTTAAATTTTCGTAAAAAACCCGTTGATGGATTACCATCAACGGTTTTTTTACGAAAATTTCAAACAACCCTCAGTTAGGGATTCCGTTTCGCATTTGTAACAAGTCCCTTCCCGACATGCACTCGGTCGGTTTTATTTACACTCACAGATTAAAACTTCATGTTATTTCATTCAGGTTATATCGGTCATTTAGCTAGCAGACATAGTGAAATACTAGCAGACTCTAGTCCAGTGTTGACCAACTCGCAAGCAGAAGCAATTGCTAAAGAAAAACCGGTCGCTATAGCACCAGCGCCGCCTCAAGTCAAATTGGAACTCGATCCCGAAATGTCAATCCCGAAAACGAGTGTGCCAAACTACCAGATTAACATCAAACCTGCCCCGCCCAAAAGTACAGACACGAAAAAATGTCAAAGAGGTCAGAAAGGTTAGTATTTTATGTGTGTGTTTTTAATACGGTCTTCGGCGTGTACGAAGAAAAAACATTTAAATTGAGAAGTTTTAATTAAGTATCCAATAAAAAGTTTCGAAAGGAGGGTCTATTTTAATTTTTTTGTAAATATACAAAGCTAAAGCCAATTTATGTTTAGTATGGCTATAATATACACTGACATAATATAGGTATTTGCTGTCATTCAAGAAGTAGTTTTCTTTTCGAATGTGTTTTCCTATATAACACTGACGTCAACTTTTTAATAAAATAAAATAGGTAAATAAGCATTTTATTTTACAAAATGGTTATATTTTACAGATCAACCCACTAACCAGGCTGATTGGGAGGAGAGGAGATTAAAAGAAGATAAACTTGTAGCTGATATCATTGACAGGGTACGACGAGAGTGCGAAGCGCAGGGCTCCGCAAGCACCACCAGGAAAGGTTACTCCAGGCGCACTACCGTTATGCACACTTAAATCTCCTTCGAAACCTACAGACCATACCCGATCAGAGCTCTGTGGAGCGGAGCATTCAGATTCTCAAACAGATAATCGTACCTCATATTTTAATTAGTTGACCGTGCCCACTTCGTTGGGCGTTCTGATTGTGAAAGAATTTTCGTGATCGGTTCAACATTTTCGAAGATTAGCCCTCACAAACAGAGTTACAAACTTTAACTAACTTTATAATATTACCAGTATAGATTGTTACATAATTATTACGTTACCTATATTCACAGATCATTAAAATACTTGCGTTTTTATGAGCCGTACTAAACATTATTGGTTGTTTGAAAAAACGTTACATCTCTCCGCTCCGTACAGCTTTGGTACAGACTGGTCCTAACTGAAGTTCCTTTATGTCGGCCTACAGCTGTGCGCTAGATTTCAGCCGATGCCTTAATTCTAATGTATATTTAAAANNAATAACTAGAGAATATTATTTTTTATTTCGTCACATTTATTTTCTCACAATTTTGACTACTATCATGTTCCATTGTCGACAGGTAAGCGCTTACCATCAGGTGATACTGTGACCAATTGTGTGACTATTGTGCATAAAAAAGAGTTTACAAGAGACTAAATTTTTATTAATGAAAATATAATGTCGATTATGTCGGTCCCAAGACCATGTATTTTTAATTGTCGGATGGTGTGCTACTCGTATTACGCTCGAAACTATTAAAATATAACAATTTACAAACTTCTTAATCGCACAAACGGGTCGACATTAATTTTAATTTATCTCCATGAGATGTATAGACTGATTCAAAGGTCTTGTAGTATGCTCATTATCGTGCCAAATTTTGTAAATACATTTTAATTAACCATATTTATTATGAATCTCCTAGTTAAGTAGAGTCAGTGTGCCTAATGCCAAACACTAAGTTTTTCTTACGCTTTATTCACTAAAAGATAGTAAAATAATAAAGTAAGCCTGAATTGCTGATTGTAAATTAACTGGGACGTTGAATGGGGTCTATTTTATTTTATTGGATTTTGTAGATCAGAGAGTAGACCCCGATCAGAGGTAGAAAAACAGTTTAGGAGCCCCCGCGCATTAGGCGGCCATTTCACGCGGCTAACTAATTCTTCCGTAACATAATGCAAGTGCGCACACTAGGCGACCAGCAGCCAGCGATCACGTATTGGCCGCGTGGCCAGCAGAAACATCGCGACTCAATNNATAAATAGAAATACTCGAGTACGACAGATTATGATAGGATAGGTATATAGTTGTCATGCCAATGATCTGACGATTTATGAGACGTTAAGCTTAGTACGCGTTACGGTTAAACGCGAGCGATATATTAATACTTACCTGAAAACGCAAAACCGCGTGCAAACAAGCACTGCTGGTGGCGTTTTGCTTAATTTTACATCAGTACCACCATAGATTTAGGGATTTAAAAAATCGCGCGTTTCGATATCGCTGTAAAAACTTAGAAAGTTACGTTTATTAAAACAAACAGTGAAAAACGTTGTAAATGCGTGCGCTTGTATAGTAAACTTGTGCTTACTTGTGCTTTATTTTTAGATTGAAGAAAAATATTCAAAAATAACGAAAAATATATTCTTAATCCGACGATTTCAACAAGTTGAAATAGGTATTTTTTACTATTCTGATCGCTATTATTTCTTTTTGCCGTTAGGCTCACTGAGTATTTAAAAGTATTAAGTAATAGTTATGCATGAATTAAGAAATATTCTGCTGAAACTTTTGACATAAATGTGCTGTTACCACCTAATAACGCGATAAAAATTATCCATTCGCTTTTGAAAATGGTTTTTGATATTTTTTTGCTTTGCTACAGATTATCAGTCATTTTCCTACATATGTATGTATTTCTATTTTTACTAAAGTACAGGAGATTCGTAATTACCTTGTACATACATAGGTACTTTGTGCCAAATATATTTTTAATCTAGTAAGGTGCCAAAATTTGTCCAGATTGTAAATATAAATAAATTTTAGGATTAATTCCGAATGTATTTACTCACGCAATATTTCGTGGTATTTCTACTTTAAACGAGAAACTTCCACTATGAGAAAAATAATAATTTATAAAAAGTATAATTATTATTGTGGTTAGTGGATGTGTCTCGCCTGTAAATGTCCATTTGATTTGTTTAAGTATATATAACTTATATTCGTAACTTAGTGGTACTATCTATTTTTTGAAAAGTATCTATGAATAGTTGATTTAATTTTCTCTAAAATTGTTGTTATTGTTTTATATGTTAAGTGTTTAAATATTCCACCAAATGAATATTTAAATATTCCTAGGTACTACTTATTATCTTAATATTTTAGGTGCCTAAGTAACTATCTTTTTTATTTAGTTTATATAACACGAGATGTGAGACTGGCAATTTGTATAAGAAATGAAACGGAAGAAATATTTTGATAATTTAACTAATACCTTCTTCAGTTGTACTACGAGTACATATGTTTGGATAACTNNAAATATTGTGTAGCTTATCACATCATGCTTTCAACAGTACAAGCCGCTGATGATTTTCAGACAAGCAAGCAGTTATGTACCTATTTAACAAAATCTCCAAAAGACAGAGTTCAGACAGAATATTTAAATACTTGTTATATGTATGTAATTTTATACCATAAAAACACGTGTAAATAATATAATTTTATAAACATGTGTGTAACTTTGTTTTTGATCTACTTTTTATGGCGTGTGTCAAAATTATTCCCGCCCGCCAATAATGAGTATTTTTTATTGTCTCATGGTGCGTTTAGTTAGGTTCTTATATTTATACTTAATCATATGATGATTTTAGTGAATGTGCAATATTTATTATTTATTCATTATGATTATATTAATATTTAATAATAAATTCCGAAGGAATATAAATCTCCCCACTTCAAACTTTAAATAGGTGATGTCTGATATTTTTGAAAACCCTTGATTATTTTTCTGTTGGTAGGAATAACATTCCTGATTATAATAATAAAATATCAGATTTTTTTAGATTACCAATTAATTACAAAAAGTTATTAAATTTATTTCCTTAAATAATAGCGGAACACTACGGCTAAATACTATTGTCAAACTGATATCAATGTCAAACTGTCACTGTCACTGCACTGACTACTAATCATCCGATGCTCATTGGATAATGATGTGTCAAACTGATATATAAAATGACATTTGCTTTTTTAATTTTTCGCCGCAAGGGCGCTTCCCTCATTGTTATTAGGATTTAATTGAATATTTTTTTTAACTAATTGGTATCCTAAAAAATCGGGTATCTTTTTTATGGTAATCAAGAACGTTATTCCTACCGCTAGAAAAAAAAACCTTCCTTTTTAAAAATTTTGGACATCGCCTACTACGATAACCACTATGAGAACGATAGTTTTTCGTGCTCTGAGCTTCGCTGAGCAAACGCGTGGGGCCACTCACCTCCCTGACGAGGCAGTTGTGCGAGTTGAGGTCGCGGTGGATGACGTTCATGCGGTGCAGGTAGCCCACGCCCGCCGCCACGTCGCGCGCCAGCTGCGCCCGCAGCGCCCAGCTCAGCGGCCGCGCGCGGTCCTTACACAATTTAACTTTATTTTTTTTAACGCCAATAGTCAAACATTTGACCGCAGTCTCTCACCTGATGGTAAGTGATGACGCGGCCGACGATGGAGCATGCTTGGCTAGAAAAAGAACTACGTAAATCGGACCAGAAGCGTCGTCGAAATCGATGTACATACATAAAAAAAAATACTATCCGAATTGAGAACCACCTCCTTTTTGAATTCGGTTAAAACATTGATTCACTCTTTTCTCGAAAAGTACAAGGTTATATTCCTCAGGAAACAATGACGCTGGGAGTTTGATCCACTGCCTCGCCGTTCTAATGAGAAACGTCGAGGAGAAGCGCTTTGTAACTTTGGACTTTAATCCTGACACTATGACGAACGTTTCACAGGATTTTCGTGGTGAACGTTTAACGTACTTGACCGGTCTGGTCATGATGGTAAATGACCTTTTTCAGATTGGCCCGGATGTTGAATGTTTATCTATATGTGTATTTATTATAAAATATAGTATCGTTGAGTTAATATCCCATAATACAAGTCTAGAACTTAGTTTCGGTTTAACTCTAGTTGCGTGATTTGTCCTTCTATATTTTTTTTTTTTATGAATATTAGGTTTTTAGGATTCCGTTCGGATTCCTAATTTATATATATATATAAAACTCTTTCGTTACTGAGTGACTGACTGACAGACAACGCACAGCCGAAACTACTGAACGAAAGAAGATCAAATTTGACATGTATGTTCCTCGGTGACTGCAGGGGAGCATTAGAAGAGAATTTTTGGAAATTCCACCCTGAAGGGGGACACTTTTGTATAAAAATTATCAACGCAAGCGAAGTCGCGGGCAAAAGCTAGTGTATTATATATTTTTTATTGTAAATTTAGCTATAATAAGAACACTATTCGATGATAATTTTTCCATACTCAAGGGATAAAACGGGAACCCTATTATTAAGACTTCGCTTGCTGTCCGTCTGTCACCAGGCTGTATCTCATGATCCGTGATAGCTAGAGAGTTGAAATTTTCATAGATGACGTATTTTTGTTGCCGCTTCAATAAAAAAAATTTACTAGTGGTATGATCATGCTGGTTGCTTTTTTAGTCTGCAGCATGAATGGGCCGGCTCGTCCGGGACAGTACCACACTCCCACAGAAGACCGACGTCTAAATGGCGGCTATTAGCAGCCATGCTCCGTCCAGTGGGTGATTGGGAGAGCCGGAGACCCAACTTCTCCGCCCACTCCATTTGGGGAGGGAGGTGCTTTTTAAAGGCCGGCAACGCTTCTGTGACCCCGCGGGTGTTGCATTTGTGTATGGGCGGCGGTGATCACTTAACATCGCGTGACCCGCCTGCTCGTTTGCCTCCCTCTGCCATAAAAAAATACCTGTAGCAGCTGATGCAGCGTGCCTCCAGCTACGTACTCCGTGACGAGATGCAGCCTTTTATCTCTGTACAGCACCCCGACGAACCTCAACACGTTCGGGTGCTGCAGCGAGCGCAGCACCGCCACCTGGGGGACAAAAATGTGACTAGTCTTTTACAAGTTTTTATTTAGTTTCACCTGTCCCGCTGTCTGTAATCGAATCTTGCAAGCAAAATGTCACCCACTTCCCAGTGTCCGATCGAGCTGAAATTTGTCATGTATCTTTATTACCCGTGACAATGCATTATTATGACAAGCGTGACTTGATGGTGCACCCAGGATCGGCTCCCGATGAGAGAACTCCGCGACGGTTAACTGCACGGAATTGAAATTTGTGTCACGCATGTAACGCCACCAGATGTTCCTGGTGACGATTAAAGCTTGTGCCAAAAATGAAATTGTTATAAAAAATAACTTGTTTTATGACAACTGAGCAGGCATATGTATAGACATGCAGCCCACCTTTTTTTTATTAGGTCACGTGATGTTAAGTGATCACCGCCGCCCAAAGACAACTGCAACATCAGTGGGGTCACAGAAGGGTTGTCGGCCTTTAAAAAGACCCCGCCCTCCCCAAATGGGGAGGGCGGCCTCCAGCTCTCCCACTCATCGGACGGAGCATGAAAGCTGTTATGTCTGGCTTTAATTTCAATATGTTTGATAGTCTTCAACCATTTTCCGTGGTGTAACGGTTAACGTACTTGACCGATACTCAGGAGGTCCCGGGTTCGATCCCCGGTCAGGTCATGATGGAAGATGACTAGAAAGATCTGATTGGCCTGGGTCTTGGATGTTTATCTATACTATGTATTTATTATAAAATATAGTATCGTTGAGTTAGTATCCCATAGTACAAGTCTTGAACTTAGTTTGGGGCTGACTCAATTTGTGTGATTTGCCTCTATACATATATTAATTTATTTAATTATGTAAATTGGTTCATTCGTTTGGGAGCTATGATAGCACGTATTTTCAAAAATCGACCCCCAATTTAATAAATTGGGGGGTAAATATGTATTTAAATCACGTGTCTTCCGATTTTACTGTTAAATCACAGCGAGTCCTACTAATATTATAAATGCAAAAGTTTGTGAGGATGTACATACATATGTTTGTAACTCTTTCACGAAAAATCTACTGGACTGATTTAGATGACACTTTACAGTAATATAGGTTATACCTACATCAGAATAATGAGTAACAGAACAAATTCCACGCGAACGAAGCCGCGGGTAAAAGCTAATATAAATATATATATAACGATTTCAATATTGACCTGACCGAGTATTGAACCCGGAGTAGCGGACAGATCGGTCAACTATTTCGCCAGGGAGGTGTAATTAGTAAATAATCAGGACGGAGCGGAGCCACGCTCGGTTGCTAGCTGTGAATCCCGACAATCGGGCGCTGTATTCGTTCCTGTCTACCCCGCACCGTGGCGATATATGCTTTTGCTAACTAAAGTGATCAACATTTATCATTGATGATTCAGATGTTCATGATAAATAAGTTTGTGATGAAGTGACGTTAACATTCGTAATAAATAAAGTCAAATGTATTTATTTCTACCTGCATTTTTTTAGGTGATAGGTCCCTTAGTTGTTAACCATTTTTTTTTATGGCAGAGGGA